>LTAE01005194.1:0-25845 GCA_001647135.1 Pontederia paniculata | reverse complement strand
CTCAATATCTTCTAATTAAAATTATTAACGTTTATTTTAAATGTCATATATTAATTTTATACTAAGTTAATAATATAATTTTTAAATATTTTATAATACTAAGAATTACAGAAAATAATTTTTTATGTCTCAAATTAATAATATTATTTTTATTTTTAATTAATTTATTTATCTAAAAGATAATTCTATATTTTTGGGTTCCTACCAGGTTCATCCAAACACCCCCTAGAACTTAACATCATTAGTTCATCCAAACACAGTTAGAACTAATCTATCAAATTAATCAATTCACTGGAACCCGAAGAACCTCCAGGTTCCTATCCAAACGCAGCCAAGAGAGATGTTGGGATAATTTGGTTTCACGTGATTTGCAATTTTAAAAAATAAATATTTATTAATAAAAATTCTATTATGATTCATTTTTATAAGATTAATTCGAATACATGTAAAATTTTAGAAAATAAAATATGTTATTTGATTGAAGTTAACATTTTAGTATAAATATTTAGTTAGAATAAAATATGATCATATATTAATAAAAATAATAATTAAGTGAAATATAAGTGAACTTAAAATTATTTCTTTATTTTTTTTATTTTAGTTTTATTTTTCATATTTTTTTATTAGTTGATATAAATTGCACAATTTCCTATTATGTGCAATTACGTGCACATACTTTACATCAAATAAAACATCATAATTGTGTTCACGTATTTGGAACTGTAATTATCATTAATTATATCTGATCATAAGATGATTGATTTGGGAACTTTTGTTTTAGTAAACAATATTTTTAAGAAAAAAACTTCTATATTTTCTTTCGTTTGGCTATAAGAAAAAAATGGTCAACAGAAAATTTCTTTAGTCAACTAAATACAACTTTGGATCATTTTTTTTATATTCTTTAAAGATAAGAAGAAATCATGTTTTCATACCATAAAATAAGGTTTTGCAAGATGCAACTACTTTACAAGTTTTGCGTTTCTTACGTTCACAATTAAGTTGTTTGCATCCCTATCTGACGACTGATTGAATCTTGATTGCAATATACGTTTCCATTTGAAAAATGTAATAATTAATCTCGTTTTAAAGATTATTCCGTCTCATACTATCAAACATTAGAAATTGAGTAATTTTCTTAAATTTTTTTTCTTCAAACAATTTTTTTCTTCTCCTAAAACAAACGTACTTAATTAGCTGCACATAAGCAAACCTGGGTGAAATTATGACAATATACATGTAATATTTTACATAACGCAACAATTTTTTTTTTTTTGCTTTTAAGTTTGATTGTTGTAACGCTCAACAAATCCTATGAGTTACATATAAATTTAATTACTATATGTAGTAATGAAGATTTTTAATTCATTTATATGATGCCCTCAGACTCTTTATTCTTATTTATTATTTTTGTCTATCCATCAGGCAATAATACAAAAAACTATCATGAATAAAAAATAGAATGTATTATTTTCGAGATATCTAGTCATTAGAAAAAATAGGATAAAATCACGTGCCATCATGTGAGATGACAAGTAAAATTACTAATAATTTTTCCTTGTATCTAGAGAAACTTTTTTGATAATTTTTCTTGTGATCTCACCTTAATATGTCATTATAATTATTAAGAATTTAATACCTATGCCAAGAGATCTTTATTTGATTTTATATCAAAAGACTGCAATTAAAATCAAACTATTATATATAGGATTTATTTATTTATTCGTGTTGTAAACCGATTAAGACAGGAAATAAAATGTGTCTCGTTAAATTATAACTCGACTTTAAAAATATGCACACCTCAATTTTTTTTCGTTATCATGTATTTTTTTAATTTTTATTTTTGAATTTTTTTTTACTAATTTGCGTTACCGAATTAAATATATGACTACGAGAAATGAGACTCAAGTTTATCTCTTTTCATAAGATGGAATTTAAATTGATGTTACTTCAACCAATCATCTAATGACCACATGATATATATCTCCTCGAAACCCCTATAAAAGTTGCTCCAAATTAAATAAATTGCGTGTGAAAATGAAAGGTAAATTACCATGGATTCTGTCATTTTGGATAAAAATAGTTGTCGAATGCCGATCGCCTGTGATTACTGAAACATGACACATGAAACTGACGTGTATCTGTGAAGTGGGGTCCGACACTGAGGAGACACCAAAGATCTTGTACCGCATGTATCCTGTTGGGCCTGAGATCGACATGCATGGAAGGTCTCTTATGTCGACAGGGAAATTAATGCTATATAACAAGAAACAATTCTTTAGGAATTCATAACACATCTTGTAGTTTTGCTATGAGAATGTGAGGAAGTTAGGGAAATTCTTTGTCAATAAAAATTATTGTTTTCCATCCCAGATTTTGGAGGAGACATATCATGTAATTTTAATTTACTTTCTTTTTCAGTTTCTTGTACATTTGTGAACAATAATCCAAAAATTGGTTTAATTCTTGATGGCTCGATAACAAGTATCATAGACCTTTTTCTGTTGTCCCCATTGTTGAGAGCAATATTTTGGACTAGTTGTCTGACAAATGAATCTATTAACGAGATTTATTTCAATTTATTTTTCTTAAATTATTGACTTAGCCCCTATACTTTTTCAAATATTTTCACTTCACTCAAAATCACTAATAGTTTTAACGTTTCTATTATCTTTTATTTTCTACATTTATTAAACTACTTTTTCACCTGCAAAAATAAATCATAAAAGAAACGAAAAATAGGAATAGTCTCGAATCATCCCGTTGAAACTCGAGTTTATTTTTTTTTCCTATTTTAATTTAAGGATAAAAGGGTAATTTAGTAAATATCTCAAATATAATTAATATTGTTATCGGAGTGGAAACATTTTTAAAAATTGGGGAAGCCCGAGTTATTAATGGGTTACTTCGAAAAAAAATAATAATTTAAAAATGTAAAAGAAAAAAATCCCTTAAAAATTTGAATTCGATATTTTACTCAAACAAAAAGTGTTGTTTGACAACTGAACCAATCCTCATTAATAGAAAAGTTTACTTTATTGAACTTCTATTCTGAAACGCAGGATCGTCTTCTTAATATAATAATATTAATAATTAATAAGATGGAATATGAAGAATTAATTTATTTACAGTTTAAAACTCGGGAAGTATTACTTTTATTATTTTTATAATAAATTAAACTTAATTTATTAGTGTTTGACTTATTCAGTTTGAGACAATAACGTAAATATTTAATCTTTTTCAATGGTGAAAATTCATCATTCCAAAATTTAATCCACTAAGTAGTTGGACAACTACTCTTGATACTAGCATTGATTTCTTTTAATATCAAGAAATATAGGCAAATGTTTAACTTATAATTCATTATTCACGTTGTTTATAAGCAATTAATAACGGCGCTGATCAATTTATCAGAATTTTCTCAGACTTAATCGATCACCAGCCTCCATTATCACTATTTATATTGTTCTATTCCCCCAAATTTGACAAAAAAGAAAAGAAAACTGTAGAGATCGATACGGTGTTGTCAGAAGCAAAACAAAATGCAGGAAAGAGGAGGGAACAATGTTTTGAGTACATGCAACAAGTAGATGCACTGTAGCAAGCATATTAAGGATATATCCAACAAGTCGTAGTAAAGTTGTCCTACAAATAGAAAGAGACAACAGAACAGTATACCATCTCACATATATGATATATGTTCACTCATGATCGTAAGAAACAAGATACAATTCTGACAAAAGAAAAAAAATGCATGTCCAACAGAAAAAAACGAAGAAAAGAACGAAAACAAGTTACATGTGCGAAGATGGGGAGGTCTTGTTTTTTGCAGTGTTAGATGCAATGTCAAGCTTGTTTATATGGAGTTCAGCCTGTTAAATTTGATGTGCTACCAATAATTCTAAAAGTTTAAGTCTATAAGAAGAGCAACATCTTTATATTTATATTCTTAACACTCCCTCTCACGTGTGGCCCGCTGACAATTTTGGTCTAACCCAAAGCCCAACACGTGGACAACTAAGGGAGGAAATTAATTTTTAATACGAGCAACGACGAGGTTCGAACTCAGGACCTCTGGCTCTGATACCATATTTAACTACATTGCTTTGATTGATATCCACATGAATATCTACATATGTATTTATATAAGTACATGAGAAAGTGGTCGGCTAGAAATGTGGATCATGGAGCAATAAGTGGAGATGTTGAGCCAAGTAATTCTGAGGCAGTTAAACATCGAGTCAGTTACTCTAATACACCCCCTCAAGCGAGATGCTCGATACTGAGTAATCGAAGCTTGTCATACAAATGCATACTCATTAGTTGTCCAATTCATGATTGTCCTGCACGTTCATTGATACATAGTTGTTGGCGGTGGCAATCTTGCCCTCGGTGTGTGATTGCCATGGAAGGTTGCTGCAGAAGCGCATAAAAGAAAAAAAAAAAACAAGAAACATAAATGAAGATAGAATGAGAAAGAAAGGAGTTTGCAACATACTCAACTCACAGAAGCTGAGTTTTTTTTTTTAACATCTCAACTCACTAAGATAGAGGTGAGAAGGTTGGAAATCTCAACTCACAAGCTAATTGGTGAGGAGGGTTTAGATATCATCTTAGGAATAAGATGACGAGGAGTTTATATATCTCAACTCACAAGATAATTGGTGAGGAGGGTTTAGATCTCAACTCACGAAGAAGATGGTGAGGAGTTTATAAATCTCAACTCACAAGGTAATTGGTGAGGAGGGTTTAGATCTCAACTCACGAAGAAGAGGGTGAGGAGCTTTTAGATCTCAACTCACCCAAAGGGTGAGGAGGGTGAGGAAGTTGTAGATAAAGATAGCTTAAATGAAGCTATCGAATGAAATTTTATAGAGAGCAAGAGAACCTCATAGGAGAATGCCATGAAAGGTGATGCTAGGATGGTGGATGTTATTTGGAGCCATCAATAAGAGAACAAAGAGCAAGGGGAGAGGGAGGACGTCCAAGGATGCTGGTAGGAGGGAGCAATGACATTAGGCTCATTTGAGAAGGCATTCGTCGTCAACTGTGGCGCTCAACAAAGAAAGGGCTCTACAATGGATCACTGGACCTGAGTGATCTATTGTGCACTTTCTTTCGGCTCTGATACCAATTTGTAACGCCCCCAACCCCATTCAAGAAATTGTTCGCTTTGGGCCCATGACCCGCACGAATTTAAAACGCGTCTTGAATGATGAGGAGGGTGGTCACTTATAAGCCCATGACCACCTCCGTATTTTGGTCATGTGGGACTAAACCCTTGACCTTGCCATTGGGTCCTTACATTCTTCCCCCCTTGGGGCTCAATGTCCTCGTTGAGTAGTCCCACATGATTCAAGTGAGCACGCGAGATTGACTCTGATACCATGTTAAATTTGATGTGCTACCAACAATCCTAAAAGCTTAAGCCTATAGGAAGAGCAACATCTTTATATTTATATTCTTAACACAGCCAATGAAAGCAAGCAAATCATATCAGAATGCTCAAATTATATATCTCATTTACATCCTAAACATATGAAAAGGGCCGCACAAATTAAGAATTGGAAACTGCAGACAACCATGAACCATCATTCATCTATCTTTGTGTTGCATCCATTTAAATCATCAAAGAAGTTAGGCCCGTAAGCCCGTTTGATTCAAATCTACTGTAGATGAATTAAATCTTTTTTAATCCATTGATTAGTCTATCTCTGAAATAATTTTAATTCAAGAAAGAAAAAAAATTAGATAGCCTTTATTTTTTTATTCTTTAAATATTTAATATTGTGAAGTTCATCAAATAAGAAAAATAGTTATTTGATTCAAATGTGAAAAATAAGATCTTACTCTTAAATCTTATATCCCCAACTAAACAACCTCTTAAGGTTCATCTCCATAAGCTTGAAAGCGGCAGAATTTTCATATTTCATAAAAATGGTCTATTTCTTCTAAAGGCACGATTGGAAATGTCAACATTAAAAAATAAAATAAAAAAATCCTGGGCCATTGTTTTGAATCCTAAGACAATTATTACTCGTCTAATATCCCTAAATGCAGTCACTGCAGAAAACAAAACTCTCTAAATGCAGTCGCTACAGAAAAAAAAAAAGATATTTCGACGAAAAAATTCACCCCTGAATCTTATAAAATCCATCATAAATACAAGTTTATGGCGAGTAATATTTGTGGCTGATAGCGATGTCTCAAAAATATCTATTGTAAATAAATTTGTGACGGAAGTCCGTCGCCAATGTTTTTCGCCACAATTTAATGCGTACATATGTCCTATAAATTTTTAGTCTTAAAATAAAGTTTAATAATATAAAAAAATTCAGAACAATTTGAAATCTGTCTTTGGCATTGTCCAAGGCAGATCAAATATGCTTTGTGTGCGCCGCCGGCGATCAGATCATTGTTGATGGTGCCAGCGGCACGGCAAATCATCGATGAATTGCCGCCATTGGCATATCTGTCCGGCGGCAGATCACTGACCATTGTTGGTGGTGGGAGCTCGAAGAAGGAAGAACTGAGGACAGCGAAGGAGGAGAAGATAAGAGATTAGAGGTGGTCAGCTCTTGGGATAAAAGAAGAAGACAAAAAGAAGGAAAGAAATGAAACGAAAATATAAGGGAGGTGGGATATTAATAGGTGATTTTAATAGTAAAATAAATTCGCTTATCGATAGAAAAAATGTCTCAATTTGAAAAAAAAAGAATTGTCGACAGAAAATTCGCTCCAATTAAGATAAAATTTATCAGTCTTACCTTATGGTGGAAAATGATTTATCTTGATAAAAAAAAATCTATTTCGAATTAAGGCAAATTTTTTTTACCTTCAAATTGAGGTAAAATTTATCCGCTTAAACTCATCTCAGTTGAGAGAGAGAAAAATAAATTCATCCTAAAATTTTATGATGAAACTTTTTTACCTCAATCTGTGGCAAACGAAATTCGTCATAATTGAGATGATTTTTTTATCTCAAAAGTCTTGAAATATTAGTCAAGTATTCTACAATTGCATCTATTTTATATTATTTATTAAAAAATATTAGATAAGCTATTTAATTTTTAGTGCGGAGACATTTAATTCTCTTTATATTTTTTCTATATAAGATCAGAACGTAATTTAGGTATGTGCGAATATTGAGAATTTCATATGTTCTTTAATGTGTAATTTTTCTTGTACAAAATTTATCTTTTCAATAATAATAATTATAATTATTATATCAAATATGGACTAGTAATATCCTGGCTTTTTATATTTCTTCTTCAAAATATCAAGATACGGAGGCAGTTGGCGGCCCAACGGGCATACAAATTGTGTGAAGGCATGGCCCATGGGCCACAGGTAGCAATCTTTATATCGTAAACAAATCAAAATTTCTTGCTATATTTTTGTGGATATTTGTATATAATATTTTTTATCCTTTTTTTTTTCTTCAGACAAGCAGCCAAAGCAAAAAGTTGAGGGGAAATTTGTTGTGACCTCTGCTTCTTAACTCGCATTTGTCCCCTTCTTGGCTCCTCTGTTTCCCATGGGTATGGTCCTCGGTCGGTGATCGTTGTCTCCACTTCGATAGCTCTCAGGAATTCAAGAGACTTCTCGTTTCGTTCAAGGCAAGTTCCAATCTTTCGCTTTACTTTTTCTACTATGAAAGAAGATAAATTTTGGTAGTTAAAAAATATCCAATCTTTTTTGTGCCACTGTTTAAAAAGTTGGTTCTTTTGAGCCCAAGACACTAAGCTACATTAAGAACTAGACACATGTCTCACTCTTTCTCTGCGTTTTTTACCTTTTTTTTAATTCCCACCACTTTAGGCCTGGAAAAGAAGAATAGGGTTGAAGGGGAGCAACAAGAGGAGGAAGCGACTGAACTGAAACAAGCATTTCGGGAAGAAAATTTCATAAGGTATGATTGCGGAGGTCCATTAAATTTATTCATGTGTTAATTAGGATGAAAGTTATACTGGTTAGAGGCTATCTATGGAATGTGGGAATCGGAAGTTATTTTTTGGTCATGTTTATGAGCCTTTTGTGATTTATGCTTACAAATTGATGCGTACAAGAACAGACTGAATGGTTGGGTTGGGTTTTGGTAAGATGCGGAAGGCAGCCTCATCCGCATTGTGATACTTGGAAATTTTGCCTTCATTATGTTTGATTATTACAACGAGGAACCATTTTTCCCATCCATAGTTCTGTTTAAGCTTTTTGTTTGCGGAAACTGTCTTGTTACCAAACATGCAATTGATTTGCTTCTCTTGTTACCAATAAAGAATTCTTTGACGGGATGCATGTTTCAGTATACTTGTTAGCAAGCTTGTTGAACTCAAAAGTTCAGATGTTTTTGCTAATATACTATTAATATAAATTTAATTATTCAGTATCCAAAAAAATATAAGCTATCACTATTTCAACTCATTGACTATCCATTCTTAAATACAACAACAACAACAACAAAGTCTTATCCCACTAGGTGGGGTCGGCTACTATCCAATCTTAAATACTAAGCTATAATTTAATTTTTAAAATAATTTTATTATATAAAATAAGAGATCGTGTAGATGCGTATAAAATTGTGTGAATTTTATAACTAGAATCGAAGAGTTTATGTCCATATAAGTATTCTATATTGATTTGATTCGTTTTGTCAACTTAAACTCGTAAGAGTTGACTCGAGCTTTTAACAAGCTTGCTTGTTAGTTTTCTTTTCTGTTATTGGTAAGAGCAGTCTTACTAGTTTTATATGTGAGTTTGATGATGATTCACTCACTTAGATGATGAAATAAGAACACAGATAAATGTTGCTGAAATAGCATATAACTTTGCTCTTTGCTTTTCCAAAACTTTATTTGTTTACTTTCTGTGATTGCTTGATTTACTGTAGTTCATCCAAACTCTGAAATCTGCAGTGTCAATGGAGAAATATGAACCAGTTGTCTCTGCTGAGTGGCTTCATGCTAATCTTAAAAATCCCAAAGTGAAGGTAAGTGCCAAATTCTAACTTTTCATCGAGATGCATGCTCAATTAGGAGTCCTTCCCTAATTTTTCTGCTAATTCGATAATGGCCTCTTTTTCATCACATCTTGAGGTTCTGGACGCTTCGTGGTACTTGCCACATGAAAAAAGGGATCCATTTCAAGAATATCAGGTCTTGTGCATATTTGAAAATGTGGTTCTTATCCATTAGGTTCATTGGTAATCGCTTCTGTCTGATTTTCTATTTCAGGCTGCTCACATTCCTGGTGCAGAGTTCTTTGACATTGATCGAATAGCTGACCAAACATTAAATGTGAGTCTCTTCCCCTAATTTATCTTTGTTTTGATTTCCTTAATCAATTCCATTTTAAGACCTCATCCAGGACTTAGTTATTCAGGACATGGCCTTGTTTTTTTACCTAATTAGGCATGCATTATAAAACAGATATAATTTATACTAGAAATTGAGGCATATGTTCTTGAAAGAAAATTCTAGTCCATGTTAAAATACAGTTATATATACTATATTCTTTATCTTTCTTTGTTTCATCTGCTTTTGTCAAATATTAATGGAATTTCCATCTAAATCAGCTCCCACACATGTTGCCATCCGAAGAAGCTTTTGCTGCTGCAGTTTCTGTTCTTGGTGTTCAGAACGAGGATGATGTAGTTGTGTATGATAGGAAAGGAATATTTAGTGCACCTCGTGTTTGGTGGTAAGCAAGATTGCATGATTAAACTTGAAGGAGTTCCAGATATGGTTTATTTTACTAATAATTGTTCATATTAATCTAGTATTATTTCCCAGCAAAAAAATTTATCCAATTCCAGATATTATAATGTGATCTTTAGTTAAATGAGTTTGCTCCTGCAGAAAATTTGAGAGATTCAAATAAAAACCAAAGAAACATCAACCATAATCTCAAGGGTCTCTTCTAGAGAACATTTCAGATTTAGCAATGTTACATGAAGTAGGCGAGAGGGAGGGAGGGTATATATATATATATATATGTAATCGATATGCCATTAATACCATATTCCATATTTCTATGCAGATTTCCTTAATCCTAGCAAAAAAATAAACATGAGCATAAGGGTTTTGGGTTCAAAATTTTAAGTGTTGCAGGTACAGCTGATGTAAATTCGCCGACGTTTTGTTTATCAACCATCTGAGAAATAAGGGTCAAGTCGCATGCAACATAACTGAATTAGTAGAAAACAATCATATAATTAAGGCGAGTATCTTTTTCTACTAATTTATTTCGCCCGAGTCAAATAAGGTATATGAATACAAAAATACACCTAAAACTGTACTGAATTGCAATACTAATATCTTTTTAGAGATAAATTCCAATAGTAATCGAAAGGAGAGCTACTAGATATTTGCAAGTTATTTTAGGAGCCATTTGGTTGAGGAATAAAGGAGGGAATGTCTTCCTATTCCAGGAATGTAGCCAAACGTCCACTTGAATAGAAATATGTTAAAATCATCTAGAAAACCACGAAACCGCTAACTTTTTCCCATTTATTCCAGATTTCTTATTCTTCTCAAAAGGTGGAATTTCTTATACTCCACCATTTTTCTTTTTTTAATCATACTTCATTTTTATGTTTTATACATATGTTATTATATTTTTTATACTATTTATTATAAAGATCACTAATAAATTATTTATAATTAAAACTCTAATTAATTTATACTATGTGATGATATAAATAATATTATATTATATAAAAATCATTAATTAATTAATCAACTAATGATTGATTACTATATTATCATAATTGGTAAATAATTACATTTATAAATATAAACAAAATAAACACTCATTTATTATTAGAGATATATTATTTATTTTAGAATAATATATTTTAAATAAATTGGAATATAAGAACATGTTTTTATTCATGTGAATCCAAACGCTAGATGGAAAAAGAATAATAGGAATATACAAAAGAATATGTGTTCCTTGTATATATTTCTCCTATTCTTATTCTCCAACCAAACGGCCCCTTGGTGAATTGCCCAAAAGGGTTACCAGTGATTTGGACCTTTTCAAACAATTGCATTTAGTTTTTAATCAACTAATTGATTGAATAGGACGTTTCGAGCTTTTGGACACGATAAAGTTTGGGTGTTGGATGGAGGTTTACCACAGTGGCTTGCGTCTGGTTTTGAAGTTGAATCCAGTGCATCTATAAATGCTACTTCAAAAGCTCTTTCTGCTTGTGAATCAGTCCAAAAGGTTTACAGTGGTCAGCTGGTATGTATAATCTTTATATGATAACATGTTAGTATCTAGTTCTAATACTTCTGGAAAAACATATTGTTCTAGTAATTAAGTTTTGAACACAGTCAGTGGTTGGTCAGCAAAGTTTCTTAATTCTAAACTACATGCTGAAACATTAAAGACTGAATGTTACTGAAGAATGATTATTATTATCTCCCAATGCAGGTACATTGATCATGTGATTTTTATAAGTCTGGAAATTAAAATTTTCAAAATTAAGTCTAGACCTCTCTTCAATAAAAAAAATGGCTCTAAAAGCTTCATAAGCTTGTTATAATTTCTGGACACGATCACTACTTCTGCATGTTGGTTTCTTGCTTAGTTTACTTCCTTTAGGTTAGATTAATAGAAGACTTAATAATATTGCTGCAGCTGTTAAAATATGATTGATTTCAACTTTGTCTCTGATTCTATTGGATTAATCTATCTTCCATTTTCTTCCTCTTTGGGTTTTGTCAAGTGTATAGACTAATAGATGTGTATTCCAGTAGATATGTCGCTAATAATTGTTTATTTGTAGGTTGGGCCTACAACATTTAAAGCAAAGCTTCGTCCACATTTCATATGGACAATTGAACAGGTTGACGAATCCTACTATCATATGGAAAAGTTAAACATTTTGTTAAAAGCTCATACTAACGTGTGCTCAAACACAAGACCTTAGTAATTTGAAATCACCTTGCACTGGAACTGAGAAATTATTGCAGTAGTAATAGTTTCAAATTCGATTATTTTGCTTAATGACGTAGCTGTTGTAGTTGTGACTGACACTTTAATTTGCTATGAATGAAGAATGTATTAACTAAAAATATTGATATATTCCAGTTTTGGTTGATCTGAATGCCCTGCATTTTCTTTAAAGAAGTAATGTATTTGCAATGCACAATTTCTGTTTTCATATTCTATTGCTAGATGTTCTTTCAACATGCATGTGATGATACATGAGTATTTGTTTACTACTATGCTGTTATTTAAATTTTTTGTGTCAATAGGAATTGCTTTCCAATTGTCCTCCTTTTCAGGTGAAGCAAAACATGGATTCTCAATCGTACCAACACATAGATGCTCGACCAAAGGGCAGGTAAATGTTTTGACAGCAAGAGGTGTTGGCGGCAATTTGGCAAGTAAAGATTAATTTGTTATAATATGCTCCTCTTGGCTGTATCATTCTCCATTCTTTTTATGCGAGTGAAGCAACCATGCTTTGACTTGAAAGTAGAACTCTGGAATTCGAAGTTGACCTTTTAAAAGATTTTCAAAAAATACTACAGGTTTGATGGTGTAGCTCCAGAACCACGAGAGGATGTACCAAGTGGACATATGCCTGGCAGTAAATGCATTCCATTTCCAAGGGTACAATTAACTGCAACTCACAATGTTATCATGCATTGCCTACATGTCATCGACTGCTCTCATTTATTTGCAGATGCTGGATAGTTCACAAATGCTCCTATCTGAAGATAAGCTTCGCGAAAGTTTTATGCTAGAAGGTTTGAAGAGAAAATTTATCCATATAGGCCTTCCTTTCTGCCATCAGTTTATGCTTCGTAATTTTTTTTCTGTTTCACTAAATAAGCATCATACTCCGAAATGAAATATTTATTGATAAGCTGGAACATGCTTTGAAAATGCAATGACTTCATCCTTCCAGAACTCAACATCCCGTCGCTGTCTTTCCCATATAGTTGCTAAAGACAAATGTGGAAATATTCATTAAAGAACTTTCGATCTGAAGACCAAAGGGGAAAAAGATATAATCGAGTTTTATGTTTGACTGACAGTATATGATGCAAGAAATGTAGATGTCAGGTGAATGCTTACTGTGTTCATTTATGTCATGTGATTATGCTTTCAAATTGGCATTAGTTATGTGCTAAGGTATTGTGGCATCTTGAACCTCAGATTGGTTCTGGACATATTTCAGAATGTCTTCTCGCTTGCAAATACATATCCATGAACCTCACTCAGCTTCATTAACTTGTCTGAATATATAAGATCCGATGACATGAATGACCAACTTTAGCCAGTTTATTGGTCCCTTTTCTCAACCGATGCCAACTTCAGACGAACTGTCAACATTTACAAATCATGAAACAATATCGAGCTTGATGATGATACAGTTACTAAGAAGTTTAATAAATATGGGTAATTTTGCTTAATTCAGGATGCATTGCTTCACCACATCATGCTTTGTTAGGTGTAGTAGAACCTTCAGCAAACTATTTCATGTACTCTAAGTATGTCACTTAAGTTATTGTTCTTTCTTTTCCCTTTTTTGGTATTATCATTCTGGAATGCTTGAAATGTTGTAACCTTTATTACTTTTACGAGCAATGGCGAGTCACCCAACGACATTCTCAATTTTGTTGCAGCAATTGTTTTAGACCGTCCAATTGTCGCCTCTTGTGGCACTGGGGTAACCGCGTGCATACTTAATCTGGTAATTCAGCTCAATAGCTTATTCTTTGTATCTACTTCTGTGAGGATAATCACTGATGCATAAAATTTCCCTCAGGGTCTCTATCGGCTTGGCAGGACTGATGTTCCCATCTATGATGGATCATGGACCGAATGGGCAACTCAGGGAAACAACCCTATTATTACTTCTGCACCTGCATCTTAATTTCCATGGCACTAAGCTACAAACTTTATGAGCTCTGAGGACACAGTATTTTTGCTTAACATATAAGTTGTTTCTTCAGCTATAGCCAATAGGGAAGCAGGGTATGTCTCTTACTTGCTATGAGAATGAAAGCTTATCCATAACCCTGATGTTCTATGATGGATCATGGACCGGATAGGCAACTCAGCCAAACAACCCTATTATTACTTCTGCACCTGCATCTTAATTTCCATGGCACTAAGCTACAAACTTTATGAGTTCTGAGGACGAGTATTTTTGCTTAAAATATAAGTTGTTTCTTCACTTATAGCAAATAGGGAAGCAGGGTATGTCTCTTACTTGCCATGAGAGTGAAAGCAATCCATAATCCTGTAAAACTTATATGCTTGCTGTATGACTATCTCAAACTGTTACTGTGGTCAGGAAGGTTCTAATGTTTCAAGGCGATGATAGAATTTATGTTTAACTTCTGTGATATGTCTCTTGTTTGCTTGGTTGGGGAAGATTACATATGCATTGGGTGCAACAAAAAAAGTTAATGTGGTAACAAATTAGTTGTCCTTATCTTGGCAACATCATGAGAAAAAAGGAGTTAAATGTCTGAATAGCACCAATTCAAAACAACAAGTTTAACATAATACATCACTGACAAAAAAAAATGAAGGCTTAATGTTGCATGGATCTCAATCTTGTTTGCCTCTGAAGCGAGTGACCATGGCCGTGCATCGTGTGAACCTTTGCAGGCGAACAAGCTTCATGGATCAATCTGGAAATCTGATCTATGCTTGGCTGAACTTTGGCCGATAAATCGACACACAACAAGCCAATGTCTATGATTCGCTTTATTTGCTCAAAACCAGTGCTTGTGACCTTCATCATCTCACCTGTGATTTCTCTTGGATGGCCTTGGTGATGAAGCCTCACCCACTCAATGAACCCTGATTCATCTCCTTCAGTAGCTTCCTGTCGCTTCTTGCTGGTCACCAATTCCAGCAGAAATAAGCCGAACCTGTAACTCTCTGAAACCAAAGCATTTTATATGTATCTTGGTACAAATGGATGAACAGAATTCTAATGTGATTGTAAGTAAAATAATATAATCCTCAGTTGCCTTTATTTACATCTATACATGTTCCTTTCTAATTTCTTCAACTTATAGTTGCTGAAATATTAGTCACCTAGAGAATGAAGAAGAAAATTCAGATAAATTATAGTGCTTCATAGGACTATGAGCAAATGCAGAACAATAAATCAACATGGAAAGTAGAAAAATATAACTAGTGAACATAAAAATTTGGAAATTGTAAAAAAAAAGAACTCACTCTTTGTTTGATTCTCCTGATGCCCAACCTTAAACTTTGAAATCAATGGTTCAATATGTGCAGTCAACAGTACATTCCTTGTTCGTAGTTCATATGACAAATGAGGCCACTGTTCCTGGAGATAACAGATGCCATCAGTGACACCAATCAGCACCTTCAACCTCTCCTTCCATGGCGGCGACTGGGTCAGCCACTCCTCAACCGTGCAAACTCCCGTCCTTTCGATCACAATGGCCCTCAGTTCCCTCTGCTCGCACCAACCAATCACCTTGATCAAGTTCCTATGCCTCAGTTGCAGCAGAACTCTACACTCGCTCGCAAAGGCCTTGCGTGATTCCTCCGAAACTTTTCCTTTTTGCATGTGTATCTCTACTTCAACTTCACTCCTTAGTGTCCCTCTGTAGATGCTCCCTCTCTCTCCTTCGCTCAGCAAGTTATCGTCCGAGAACGAATTAGTTGCCTTCTGCAGCGTCGCCGTCGTGAAGTTTCCTCTCCTCTGCAGAACGGAAGGCAAAAGGTCCGGTCGCTGGACAAGTACGCAGCCAAAGAAGCCGATCATGGAGACCACAGACAGCAGGACTGCAACCAACAACAGTACGCTTGCAGTCACCTTGAAACCATGGTGGTGATCCTCCGGAAGAAGTCCTGCGTGAAGAAAGCTCGAAAGGTTGAACCTTTTGAAGAATTCGACCTCCCGGACGTCGCCCTCGGAGAACCGGTTGCATGACAGGTTCAGGAAGGAGAGGTTAGTCAGATTGACTAACTGCTCTAATGGCGCCTCTCCGACGAGCTTGTTGTGGCTCACGTCGAGCGCATGGATTTGGCTGCACTGGAGGACGTCCAGGGGGAACGAGCCGCCGAGGGAGTTGTTGGAGAGGTCGATGGACAGCACCGACTGCGGCAGTACTTCCAGAAGAAGGCGAACGAGAGGTACAGTGGCGCCAGTCGCGGCCGCGAGCGGAGGTCGATCTTGGCGAACGCGAGGGCGCAGTCGGAGTTGTTCGACTCCTGGCAGAGGTGCCGCGCCACGACCATGGACTTGAAGATGTTTGCGGTGTCCGTGGTGGCGGAGTTGCAGTAGCGGAGGAGGGGCTCCTTGTGGCAGTTGTCGGCGACGGTTGCCGGGAACTCCGGCGGCGGGGGTCTGTTCAGTTCTTCGATAAGAAAGGAAGGTGGCAGTGGGACGACTGCGGTGGAGAGAGAGAGGAAGGAGACGACGAGCAGACCTAGAGATGGTGATGGCGCCATGAGAGATTGTGGAGGGAGTTGAGTAGTTTGAATTGATACGTACATGCGTCCAAGTTGAAGTTACAATGTACCATAACCGCTGCAATTGCAGTAAAAAAATGGCATATATATAATTCAATTCTTAATCAAATTATAATTATTTATACTTTTACCATTAAAGTATAAATATATTTTTTTTCAAAAATTACATACTTAGTTATGTTAGTCATTCCTTTCTCGTCATAAAAATATAAATAAGAAAACTGTTTTCTTAGTGTTTTCTCCCAAAAAAATATGGCAAAATTACAATTGAAAATCGCATGTATCAACTTATTTTGGGAGTTGATAAAACTCAATCAAAATTTTTATTTAGCTCAATAAAATGGATTGTCATAATAAATTCATCTTTATGCATTGTTCTAAATCATAGAATGAACATGATTTAAATAATGAGCTTCACCATCAAATTAATTATCATGTATTATTATAGGTCGTATAATTTTATAGATTATCATAAATTCATAACATATTTAGGCTCTATTTTGACATGTACGAATGATTAATAGCGAATAATAATTAACAACTAGCGATAATAAGTTAATTATTAAATTTAATAATAGTATTTGACAATAGAAGTATTTCAATCAATCAATAAATATAAAATAATTAAAAAAGATATATCATAAATTTAACAATATATTTTTATTTTAACTATTTTAATAATAATAATAATAATAATAATAATAATAATAATAATAATAATAATAATAGATGACCAAATGATTTATAAGTTAATAAAATAATAATAAAGTGGTCATAAAATAATAAGTGTATCATACAAATAATAATAATTAATATTAAAATATTTTGAAGGTATATTCGAAAATAAATTTTAATACGTTAATAGCTACTTTACGTGTTGATTTTTTAAGCGTTTCAAAATATTAAATTTTAATTAATTATAATTATTATTAATTATGTTCATTAAATATATTAAATATTGTATTGACTGATGAACGCGCTACACGCTATTGTAGACAACGCTATTTTAAAATTGTATCAAACATGACCTTATTTTTGTATATTATTTTAGGTCGTATGATCGATCCATTACCTATTAGAGAAATGATATATTACATGAAATATAAATATATTGAAAGCCATTCAGCATTAAAAGACATAACAAGGATAAAACCTTCATGAAAAGTTTAAAAAGAAAAATATACGAAAATAAATGGTTCACATCCATTTGGGCCGAGCACTCTGCCATGGAAATATTTTTCCCCTCTTCGTCTCTACTCTCTTTCTCCGTCTCCTCCCCTCCCCTCTGACCATATGATGTATATGGTATCCATTTCATTTATTACATCCTAACAGCGACATTTTGGTGAACATTTGCCTCGCACTTCCAAAGTTGCAGTCCTCCTCGCTTGTGCAGTTCAATGCCGCACCAAGAAGCACTTCAATCATGTCCAACCTCAAGGTCACGCACCTCGCCAACGCCCTTCAATCCTGCATCGCCAAACGACGACATCTTCCCGGCAAAGCCGTCCACGCCCAAATCCTCGTTGCCGGCCTCTCCGCGGACACCTTCCTCTCGAACCGCCTTATCGAGCTCTACGCGCGGTGCCACCGCCTTGACCACGCGACCGCCGTCTTCCGTTCTATTCCGCAGCCCAACGTCTTCTCTTGGAACGCGGTCATCTCTGCGTGCTCCAAGTTCGGCGAGTCGGAATTGGCGCACCAGTTGTTCGTTCGAATGCCTGACAAGAATGTCGTTTCGTGGAACACGATGATCAGTACTTTGACGCGCAACAGGGCGGAACGCGAAGCATTGGGTTTGTACTACATGATGATTCGTGAAGGATTCACACCGACGAATTTCACGTTTGCTAGCGTGCTGAGTGCGTGTGGGGGCTTGATCGCTTTGGAGGATGGTCGGCGGTGCCACGCCCTTGCTGTGAAAACTGATCTTGACGATAACCTGTTCGTGGAAAATGCTTTGCTTGGGATGTACACCAAATGCGGGAGTACAGAGGACGCAGTCAAGGTGTTCGAGCGGATGGTGCATCCAAATGAAGTGTCTTTTACTGCTATGATGGGTGGCTTGATGCTAACTGGTTCTGGTGAAGAAGCTGTGAGTTTGTTCGCCAAGATGCACAGAAGTGGAATTAACATTGATCAAGTTGCTGTCTCCAGTGTTTTGGGTGCTTGTGCTGGATCTGGGAATGAGGAATCCCAAAGTATTTGGTACCATGGGATGGTACTTGGCCAATCAGTTCAAGCTCTTTTATATAAATATGCATTTGAGTCAGATCTTCATGTAGGAAATTCCTTGATCGATATGTATGCAAAGCTTGGTAGCATGGATGAAGCTGAAATGGTCTTCAACACATTGCCAAGTATTAACGTTGTCTCATGGAATGTTTTGATAGCAGGGTATGGTCAGAAAGGTGATGGCCGGAAGGCCATAGAATTGCTGGAGTTTATGCAGAAATCTGGCTTTGAGCCAGATGAGGTAACCTATATCAGTTTGTTAGCTGCATGCGTGAAGTCTGGGGACATTGCATCTGCCAGAGAGATGTTTGATAGGATAGAGAACCCAAATATTACTTCATGGAACGCGATACTCTCTGGTTACACTCAGGCTGAAAATTATCAAGGTGCAGTCGAATTGTTTAGGGAAATGCAATTTTCTAATATCCATCCTGACCGAACTACATTGGCTATTATTGTGAGTTCGTGCTCGACATTAGGGCTTCTTGAATTAGGTAGACAAGTGCATGCTACTTCTATAAGGTCTCTTCTTCATTTGGATATGTTTGTCGCAAGCGGGCTCGTTGATATATATGCAAAGTGTGGGAACATTGAGGTGGCAAAGGAGATCTTTGATAGGATGTTGGAGAGAGACGTTGTCGCTTGGAATTCAATGATTACTGGATTTGCTCATCATTCTCGCAATAGAGAAGCCTTTGCTGTTTTCAAGCAGATGCGTGAAAGTGGTTTGTATCCTACTGAATTTTCCTATGCTAGTGTAGTAAATTCATGTGCCAGACTATCATCGCTGCCTCAGGGAAGACAAATACATGCACAAATGACGAAAGATGGATATGATTCAGATGTCTATGCTGGAAGTGCTTTGATTGATATGTATGCTAAATGTGGTGACGTTGATGGGGCACGCCATCTTTTTGATGTCATGGAGGCCAAGAACATTGTTTCGTGGAATGAGATGATACATGGGTATGCTCAGAATGGTGATGGTGATAGGGCTTTGGAGCTCTTTGAAAACATGCTATGTACAGGAGAAAAGCCCAACAATGTCACCTTCATTGCTGTTCTTACTGCATGTAGTCATTCAGGGATGGTCGATGAGGGGATAAGAATCCTCGATATCATGGAAAAAGAACATGGTGTCAAGCCGCAAGTCGACCACTATACTTGTGTAATTGATTCCTTGGGTCGTGCTGGTCGTCTCATGGAAGCTGAAGTGCTCATTGATAAGATGTCATGCTCAGATGATCCTATCTTATGGGAGGTGTTGCTTAGTGCCTGTGCTGTGCATGGAAATGCCAGCTTGGCAAAACATGCTGCAGAACAACTTTTTCGTGTTGACCCTATGAATTCAGCTCCTTATGTACTTCTATCCAACATATATGCCTCCTTAGGAAGGTGGAATGACGCTTCTGCTGTCAGGAGATTGATGAGCACTAGAGGTGTTTCAAAAGATCGTGGGTACAGTTGGATCAACAATAAGACTGGCGTCCGCGCATTCATGGTTGATGATGATGATATGGGGACAGATAATGGTGAAGATAAATCATGTGGTGCGACTGATGTTGCTCTTGGTATAGATGAGATTGGCGAAAAGGTCGCAGCATTTGCTGCATGATCTTTAATGGGCATTGCTGGAACCAATTTGATCAACAACAAGAGTGGTGTTCGTGCATTCATGGTCGACGATGATACAGGGACAGGTGAATGATGGAGATAAAGCATCACGCAGGCAACTCATGTCACTCTTGGTACACATGAGATTGGCTAAAAGGTCACAACTTTTTGCTGCTTGATCTGCTTGTCCTAATTTGCATTTGTTTCCTTTTAGTAAGTATTTCAACTTTAAGACCTCATCCCGAAGTTATTAGTGAGGACTTGGCCTTCCTTTATACCTAAGGCAGGCTTCATAAAAGAGACCTATATTTATACTAGAATTCTAGGCGTATTTCATATTGTTTCCCACTTGCAAATGCTCATTCATGGAGCTTGCAGCTTATCTTTTTTAGAAGATGGAGCTCGCCCAACTTCATTAACTTGTTGGAAGATATAAAATTTCTTATCTGAAGGTGTGATGACAACAGTGATCCGCTAAAGCCAGTAGATTGGGTTCATTCTTCAACCAGTGCCACAACTTTGGACAAACCAATAACTTTTATGAGTCGTAAATCGAGATCAAGCTTGGTGATGATACAATTACGACAAAATTTAATATAAAAAAATACAATTTTGCTTTATTGAAGATGCATTACTTCACTACATCATACTTCGTTAGGTGTAGTAGGCATTCTAGCAAAATATTTCATGTATTTTCTTTCCATTTAAATTCTTCTTGTTCCCTGTTCTTTTTTTTTTCCTTTCAGTTATTATGATTCATGTGCGACGATTATGATTGACCGCTCAAAATGAACATTTTTTCTTGGCAACAACGAACCTTTATTCATTTTACGTGCAACAAGTCTCATTTTGTTGCAGGGCACTGCTTTCGTCCGCCCTATTGTCCCTCCTGTGGCACTGGTGTAACGGCTTGCATATTTAATCTGGTAACTTAGCTTGATAACTTCTTTTGTATATTGATATACCTCGAGTTTTGACAGCTTTGTCAGTTTTTACTTCCCTGAGGATGGTCATTAGGATCCTGATGCATAAAATTTCTGGCGGTGCTGATGTTCCAGTGTACCATGGATCCTGGACCGAACGGGCAACTCAGCCAGACAACCCTCTAATTACTTCTGCACCTCCATCTTCATTTCCATGTCAGAGCTCCGAGGAAAAGAGTTTCTTGCTTGGCAAAACATGTTTTTGTTCTTTCATAGTTCAATATAGTTTATTTGTTTTTATGCTTTTGACGAAGAAAATGTATAATATAAGAAACATTGTCCTTTTTTTTCAATGCATACCGCATTATCTTCAAATTTTCAATCAATAATTTGTATTTTAGCATTTTAATATAAATATTTCGAAACTAATTCATTAATCTCCAATATTGATCTACAGTTTTCATATATTTTACAAATGTATAATTATAAATAATTCTTGTAATATTTTTAAACGCACAACAAAAATTAATTTTAGTACTTAGAAACATTTTTACATTTCTAAGATCCAAAAAACTAATTGACTCGATCATTTGATTTGGGTGATGTGAAGCCATTGGTCAAGGGTTCAATAATGGTTATATGCAAAATTTTCTAGTTATATTTTCTCTTACACCTACTGTTTTTTTCTCTTTTCCCCTTTTCATTGTTTATTTCCTAAATTCTAACCATATTAAAAATTTTAAAATTAAGATATTATAATAAATTGAAATGTGATAGCAAAAATGCTTACAATAACATAATATTTTTGTAGTGACTTATCAATATTAATTTGCCGAAACTTTTTTTATTATTTCATTTTTTTGGACTATAATACTTAAATGAAATTAAATAATATCATGAACGATATATTATAAGTATGCAATTACATCGATGATGACAATAAAATAATGATATTTAATAGAAAATTAACTTATAAAGAATATACTAATTATTTTATATTATTTTATTTATTAGTAAATAAAATTTCTGAGTTTATTATATGAATTATGAGACTCCAATTAAATCTATATATACCTTAGAACTAGCCAATCTCGGAATGGATTAAAGTTGTTGAACATTTTATGAATTTTGATTTATCATATAATATTAACTAAATCATATGCATAACATTATAAAATAATTTGTTAAATTTAAGGAACATAATAAAAAAAATATTTAAGGAACATAATGAAAAATAATGAGATAATTACATAGGATAATAAAAAATGAATTTTAAATTATAATATCAAATAAATATAAAGTTAATAAGTAAAATTAGAAGCTAATTTAACTTAGATAGAGAGTAAAATAAAAAAAGGAAAGAAAGAAGGCGTGACATCAAGAAAAAAATAGAAAAAAGTTTAAAAGCAGAAAATTAAACGCGTGAACTTATGGTCATATGACCTCAAAGGAGCATTTTTCTAGAGCCAATGTTATTAAAATTGAATCGGATCTATAGGTTCGACCATGAATTGGTAGCTGGTCCGATTTGGTTTAACCTTAAAATTGAAAATATGTTTGAACCAGATGAAACCAGTTTAAACCGAGAAAAATCAAAAAATCGATAAAAAAAAATAGCTCAACAATTTTGGAAAAAAATCGAATTAAGATGAAAATTTTGATAAGAGCGGAAAGAATTTGGAAAGAGGGGAATAATTTAAAAAAATGGGCAATAACAAAAATATAAAGAGGAACTAAATATAGGAGGAGAAATTTACACCGAGAATAAACAAAAATAAAAAAGGAAGGAGGTGGGAAGAAATGAAAATAAAAAAAAGAAATGAAAGAAAATGGAATAATAAATAACAGAAAAGTTTGGCTGGTTCAAATTAAATAAATCAATATATCATCATTCCTATTTTATAAAAAAATAATTATTAGTTATCAATAATAAAAATTGTTTGGAGAAACATCAATTTTTTAAAATACAATAAGTAATGTGAGAAAAAAACTTTTATTACAAATAATAAAGAATGGAGTTGATATTAAAAAAAAGTAATATAAGAGAAGATATTTGAATCATTTTTCATAAAATAAATTAATCTAGCATAGTAATAATAACAATAATAATAATAATAATAATAATAATAATAATAATAATAATAATAATAATAATAATAATAATAATAATAATAATAATAATAATAATAATAATAATAATAATAATAATAATAATAATAATAATAATAATAATAATAATAATTATTATTATTATTATTATTATTATTATTATTATTATTATTATTATTATTATTATTATTATAACTTTAAATATTAACCTATTGAAACGCAATAAACAATACTTTTGGATTAATATATCAATATTGGTAAGTTATTATTAAGATTCTATATATTATATAGTATTTATTATGTTAAATACTTAAAATTATTATAAATAATATTTTTAATAAAATATAATTCAGTTTGATTGAATCCAATTGAACTGATTCTATCATGAACTGATTCAGTTTGATCATTTATGAGAATATTGTGTAGAACAATTTGGTAATATTGTATTAAATTATTTGAGTCCATCAAATTATCTTATTTGTTTATTTTAATTTATAGAGTGAAAATATAAATTGCAAAGAGGTGACAATCCATATTGCTACTTAATTGATAATCTATTATATTTTTTCTTTACAAATTTATCATTTTCAATTTCATTTAAATAAATGATAAAAATAATCAAATTAATGATAATATAATACTTTAGTCACATGTATAATTTTTGTTAATCATTACAATATTTTTTATTTTTTATCATTAAATAGATTATTATCAGTAGTAGTATTTTTATTCATTTTACTATTAGCATGATTAATTAAAATAGATTAATCATATATCATAAATAATAAATAATTTATTATTAACTATTGTAATATAATAACAATTTAGAACAATAATTAATTTATTCTTATCATTTTTAGAAATAATATACTACTTATTTTATGAATTTATTTGTTTGACGTATAAATTTTATGGGTTTAGGATATATATTTTATTATGAAATTCATAAGTAATATGTCTCAAGTTCATGAAATTCAACCAAATTTATATAAATTCACAAACTTAACTATTTTGTTTTGAGAGTATTTTGGTAAAAATTGCATATTATTTATTAATCCTTTTTATATAGTAGTAAGACGATAAACATTACTGCACGCATTGCTTATGCATACCAAATAAAGCAATGTACGTTGTTGACAATTTAATAAGTGATAGTTTCTTTTGAGAGACAATATAGATTGTTAGGTAATATCAAATGGTAATTTAGCGATCGCAACCTAAGTTCATTAACATAAAATTTTGCACTAATTCTATCAAACGTCGGATCATTTGGGCAGAATCAATATAAAATAAAAAGAACTAGATCTAAGTTTTAGTTTGGTTCCCGTTGTCAAACGCAACCAAGGAGTATGTGGGTTAAATTGCACTTTGAATTTAGAATATTGACTTTTGATTAGTCCATTGAGCTTTATTTTGCACATACATAATTTTTAACTTCGTATTTCTTTCTTCATAATTCTTGTTATCTCGATTGTAGCCATTTTTTCTAATTTCTCACAACTGGACAACACTCTCACTACTTAGCTACAAATCCCCCGTCTGAGTAAATAATTTAATATATAAGAAATGGGCCCAAAGTATCCTCCCTTTTGATTCACTCATACAAGTGATGACATCCTTGCTATATTAAGGAGGGGGACGTGTCTTGGGCCACCAAGTCTTCTTTCTTTCTTTTTTTTTGTCAGGGTCAAATCCTATCAGTGTCCAGGACTACTAGCATATTGTAGTGACCAGCCGTGATCAGAGTGATCACGACCGTGATGGCCATATCAAGTCGTGATCCCAGAGATTACGGCCGTGATGGACGGGCCATGATCGGTGTGATCACGACCGTGACGCTCATGTGCCCACACAACGTGGGAGAAGATAGCGCGCCGTGAGCGCGCGGATTTGGCTCGTGACGATTCGTAGCATCAACGCACACGGATTATGCGTTGTAATTGACGACGTCTCGATGAGGAAAGGAGTGCGGCGACGACCATCACGCGAGCGCGCCGTGAGCGCGCGTAACGGCCGCGTTGAGGGGGGCGGAGTGCTGCGCGCAATGGCGGAGCTAGGGGGTGCATTGGCACCCCCTAGACTTGGTTAAGTAATTGTAGTAGTAAACATTGTTAATGATTGACTCTATGTCCAGATGGTTAGAGGTGCTAGCTATGTATCTTAAGGTGCAAGGTTCGTTCCCTCTTGGCATCTTTTAATGTAACTTTTTTTTCTAATTTAGTTACATATTGTTATTTTTTACTTTTATTCAATATTATCTAATATACTGATATAATTTATTTGTATTATATTAATATTTATTCATTCATTAATAGGATTATTTATATATACTACAATACACATTTCTCATTATTAATCTATAATTATAACATAATAATCTACTTATTTATTTTATTACATGCATACTTTTATTTTCTTATTATTTATCCTTTACCTTTACTCAAATATTAGCTTATATTATTTCAAAAAGTATCAT
>LTAE01005193.1:12205-29369 GCA_001647135.1 Pontederia paniculata | reverse complement strand
TATATATATATATATATATATATTCAAAAGATTAGATATCTTATTATGGATTTAATGCACATAATAAGCAGATCCTAACCATCAAATGCAAAAGATCATGACTCATCAAATCTACCACTGATTTTATATTAACAACTTAGGCTCTTGTATTCCTACTACTTTGTAGGTGCATTAAACTCTATTCTTCTTATTCTATTTTGTATTTATATGGAACTTGGAAGGGGAATACATTTAAAATATGATATTCTAAAACTAAATATTTAATGAAAAATAATTGATGATCAACTATTATAAAAAATATATATATAATAGCATATGACTAAAAATGAAAACATGATGAAAGAAAGAGAAGTGCAATATAGATATTCTTGACGTATGGAAGAGTAATGTTATTCTTCTTTCAATATATAAAATGATAATTTCACAAAATAAGAAGTTTTAGAAAAAATGAGGCACTATACCAAATTGTTCTATTCTAGCTATGTTTGGTCACATTTCGGGTATAACGGAATATTCTTCTACTTTTTTGAAAGGGGAAAGGTGATTACACCAGTTAGTAGTCATTCATTTGTATTGATGTAAAAGGCGAAAAATTTACATGTATGAAATGAAAAACAGTGCCAAAAAGACTCTCACAAAAAACAAAAAAGGCACGCCACGTGTTAGCAAAAGCTCCACTCTCTAAGTAAGAAAGTTATGTGATGTACAATATTTTCTATATAGAATTTTTCTCCCTCGAACAACGTATGATTGCGCTGAAGTCAAATTACCTATGTAGTGGTCATGGCTCATGCCCATACTTGCCGCCGCCATGGGTCGCCCCACGTGCCAAGGCCTCGCAACGAGCCCCAAAAATTATCAACTCCTAATGTGTCAATATCCACGAAGTCCAAGTGCCGCCACACCTCCCTAGCAATGGTGCAGGTGAAGAATAGATGAGCAGTGTCCTCCTCCACTGAGACGCAAAGTACACATGTGCGGTCCGCCTGAGGTGCCCATCGCGCCTTGTGTGCCCTGATCAGAAGCATGCCTCATCTCATCAGCCATTAGAAAATCTTGACTTTGAGAGGTGTGCATGATCGTCAAATGTGCGTGGTGTCTGCTCTGATGTCGTGTGGAACTGTGGTCCTGGGAAGAAGCTGTATGTAGACTCCTCTCACTAAAAAGTGCCCCGGCAGCCAGAGCCAATCGTCAGTCCCGGATGCAATTGGGTGGTGCCCCAACAACCGATTCTTCTACTTAGTATGCAACCATGTTAGCTCTTATTTTCATATTTGTTCATGTATCAAAACATATTCCCATAAAAAGTTGAAGTTAGATTTTTTCTCAAGACAAAAAATCTCATTTGAATATTATTATCCTTTTGTTTCCTTCTAATATGTGAGGTTGATATAATGAAAAAGTAAAAAAAAATCTTATGATAAAGTTTTGAGATGCAATGTGAAATTTAAATTTTAGTTGGATTTTAGGGACAAGATCCACTTAGCTTATTTGATAGCGTCTAAAATAATTTGACCAAGTCAAAGTACTTATTCAACCATTGATAGGTATGATAAAATAATACCCACGAACAATTGGTACGTAACATATTTTGAATAGCAATATTTTGAGATGTTTGAAGAATCAACATTTAGAGTTAGTGTTTCGCATGTTAAAATTTATTTTTAATTATGTCCCTAAATCTTTAATTATTAATTAGTCTTTTTATTATACAATTATTCTGTGCACTAATGATTATTGTATAATCTTTATATTATAGAATGATTTTGTTATTTGTTGTTATTTTATTGATCAATGATTTCTTTAGTTTGAATAAAATCTCCAACAATGAATTTTTGATATATTGAAATTAAAATTCTATTTTTATTATATTTATGAATATTAAAATAAAATAAAATATGATTTTTTTCAGTATATATATATAAATATATATATATATATATATCAATATAGACTATCAGATTATTATTTATGTCTTTTTTAATCATTTTATATTTATCGGCTAATTCAAACGGCCAAATATTTTTATTTATTTCGTTAATTATTATGCACTAATTAAATTATTATTCGTTATCAAATTAGTTGTACCTAATCGAGCACGTGAAATTAAACCTTACTTTTTAATTAATAGTTTTGAGGTCCTAAATTGATTGGTAGCTTCGATTTGCTCGATTAGATGTAGGGTTGAGCATGACCCGGGTCGACCCGATTATTTCGGTTCGGTCCGATCAATTTTCAAGAATATTTTCGATCCGAAACATAATCGGGTCGGGACCGGATCCGATGACTCGAAAATTAGGCCTGATCCAGGTCGGAATCGGGTTCGGGTTTAAAAAATCAGAATTTATTTTCGACCTGATTCTCTTATATTATAATATATAAATATGCTATAAAATATATATGTAATTTTTATATATTATATTATAACTTTTTTTTAAAATATTTAACATATAAACTGATTTTATTATTAATGCATAAGAAAAAAAGAGTTTATAATTAATATTAATAAATATTAGAATTTTTAAATTTATTTTTATATAATAAATAAAATAAAATTGGGTCACCCGGATCATCTCGATTTTATTTCCGATTAAATCGAGACGACCTGGTTTATTTGAATCCGAGTCTCATTTCTTGAGATCCGACCAAAATCGAATCAGGACCGGATTAGAAGTGATCCGATACCGAACTCAGTTTTGGTCAGCCCAGTTAGATGTATGTGTTCTTATGTTTAATATATAATAATCACGAGAAAGCCTGAGGAGCATATTATGACGTGAAAGGTGTACCGTATATCCAATAGATTATTTCTTTGTCCCGTATGTAGAATAACAAATTGAAATATCAGAATATGCAAGAAAGTCAGTAGTAAAAGTTCCAAAAAATTTATTTGCGTCTGTGTACAATTCCAAAGGTTAACTGTGAAGGAAACGAACTGAAAATTAGATAAGGTAAAAGGAAAAAGAACTGTATTTATATATCTTTCCAAAAAAGATCAATCTCGCACTTATTTTTGCCTCATAAATTCATCTGAAAAATCCATGTGATAAATTTCATTTTCCATCGTCTAAATAAAGATAAATATATCCATTTCCACAACATTGTACATTGTAAGCTGCATCATCTACATCTACTATGTCTAGAGGATAATATAACAGCAGCATCAGAAGCTTTTTGCTTCTGCAAATATCAGGAATCAGCAACTACAGTTCTTAAAACCCAATAGCAGTCATTTATCTTCCTTGGAAGAAACTTCATGAATATGCAGAACTTTGTGATACTTATGCACCATTAGCATAGAGACGGGTCCATTCTTTTGCTGCATTATAAAGATGCATTGGCCACACAGAAGGAAAAGGAAATTAGAATTCTCCAAGAATAAGCAAACAATAGTAACTTTTTCTTAAAAACTAAAGGAAAAATAATTAAGCTGAGAAGTCGCTTTCAGGATGACATGCATCAATTTACAAACTTGAAGATTTCTGAACTATCACTAACCTGTTTCTACAGCTTCAGCTTCATTTGTCTTCCAATGCTTTGCAATGTTCTCAGAGAGTGGGTCGTCAGGATTAGGAGCACTCAGAAGTGCTTGAATACTGAAGTGAGCATAACATAACAAAAACCATTATTATTATATGCCCTAATGTTTGACCAAAAACTAAGCACATAGTAAAACAAATCGGGATTGCCACAAGTTTGTCAACTTTCGTATATAATTCAAGAAAGAATTAGGGAATGAAAAAGGTTATCTCAAGACTCGAGGAATAAGGCTGCCGCTTACCTCAAAAGCACAGTACGAATCTGAAGAGCTGGACTCCATTTGTCCTTGAGGATATCAAGACATATCCGTCCAAGCTGCCCATATTAAGAATAAAGAAGTAACGATTAAAAGCCAAAATAGTTGCATCTAAGTTTATACATCATTGGATAACAAGTTTTGAACTTGCCTTGTCAATATTTGGATGGTATATCTTTGTCAAAAAACGGACCTGTTACAAGAAAAAAGAGTAGTATGGATAGAATACAGAACTAATTTTGTAAAACAAAAAAGAAAAAGAAAGATAAATGTACAACGAACATCTACTTCCTCAAAGAATCAAGTAGAAGTTTTGTAAGACAGTTCAGGTAACAAAATAACAAGTCTTCTTAGAGGCCTTATCACGAGTTCTGCTGAATGTAAAATATGTACTTATTAGACGGTTGAGAAAAACAGATGATTTCTTAATAATTAGACATTTTTACACGTTATCAACTAAATAAAAAATAAGCTCTCATACTTAAGAATATGCATGATGGAACTACAACCAGTGTGACAAATACGAAAACCACACTAACCCAACTGAAAGGAGTTCCTTTGTTTTTTTAGAGAGGGAAAAGAACAACAAGCCTTCAAGTTGTCATCCAAAGATGCAATGAACTTTAAATGTCATGTGGCTGCCTTGCTTTGATTTCACTGTATTGCCAAAACTATCTAACTCTTTCTTACTTTAGGTCGACTTTGAGATTAAAGATATGCTTTTAATCAATTTAGCACAACAAAAAGACAAGCACATTTGTTTTTTCTATTATCAAAGAGTATGGTGGTTTATAGGATAATTCCTCAAATTTGATTGCTTAAAGAATTATGATAGTTATTCACAAATGCCACAATAAAAGTACAACTACATCTATTTTTAAGTTATCAACGAGACCCCATTAAAGTCCATATAAAATAAAAAAGAATGACAAGAAGTTAAATTATTTGATGAAAAGAAAAATATAATATGTTTCTTACGATAACGAACCGAATTAATTACTTGAAGAATTATGTTATTGTCTATGGTACCAAGAAAAAGCAAAAACTGAGAAAACACCTATTTGTTTGAGAGAATGAAACCGCATTGTAACATTCACATAGCATAAAAAATATGTATATAGATCCATGAACCATCTACAAATATTTTAAAAAATCGCAGAGAGTCACAGATCTATGGTTCTCTCACCTTAGGTGCAGCCATTGGGTACTCTTCAGGCAAGAATAATTCGAGCTTAAAAACACCTCCTAAATTATAAAATGCAGAAAATAATGGGCAATCAATTAACTTCTCCAATATGCTAGGAACTGTATAGAGTTAACCTCAAGAACACAAAAGTTCAGTATCGACCAGAAAATATGCATGTGCATTTACTCGAATAATTCCCTCTCAAAATTTATGTAACAGTTACTTCCATCTTATGTTCTCCAGTAAAAATGTTTGTCACATTAAATTTTCGAGCCTTATGCCATAAATGAGCTTTAATCGAATTGAAATATGATGTACCCTTGGATAGCTAATGATAACAAAAAGGATTGAACCTTCTCAAAAAAAAAACGATAGATGCATATTTCTCCAGAAGCAGGGAGAAACCAAATATAAGATGAATAATCAATCTGGCAGATCGTAGTTCTGAAAAATATGCATGCACGTGAAGGCCATTGCATTTAAAGAAAACATTCTTTTCAGATACAAAAGAGAACCTTTGAGTAACACAAGAGAGCTAGATTCATTATCACGAAATCTGTGAAAACAAAATGAACAAGGGACATGTGAAAATAACCAACTGAATGAACTTGACTCTAGTTTGAAGCCTCATTAACCAGTTTATGGTCCGCAATGAAGCTTGTCAACTCAAAATTAGATAACTAGGTATAAGAACCCCTTGGTCAACTTCAATCTATACTGATTCACTCAATGGAGAAAATTACCCAAAGGGAAATGTGGAAGCTCACAAACATCTTACAAACTTTTGCATCTACAAAACGAAAATATGCTCAGCAGAAGTCCAGTCTCTTGATTAATCTGATTTGTTTCCTCACATACATGTGATCTGTCGAAAATGACTCCTATCTAAGATAAAATCTTATATGTCCTAACAACAGAATATTTTTTTGAGAGGTCTAACAACAAAAGTTACTACAGAAACTACCACTATGCTGATGAACTCATGTTCTGTAGTAAATATGATATAGGCTTGATAACAGACACATTGAAGCGAATATATTACCCAGAAGATTTCATGCTAAAAATAGATCAAACTTATTAGCCTCCCATGTTTCTGATTTAAATTACATCAGAAACACAGAAACATTTTTGTTAACCACTAAATGGGATCTCTGGTTTCAAATGAATTTGTTGTTCATTGTTGTTGTTGTTGTTGTTGTAACATAAGCCATCCTAGACCTATCAAAACAACGTCCTACTAATCATACTCTTTCAACAATAAAGTAAATATACAAAGGAATCTGAATACATAGAAAAATCAAATCATCAGAAGTGTCATCTAAATATCATTTCTTGGGTACTTAAGACCTCATAAAAAGGGTAGATGATCTCAGTAGCAAGAGAAAGAGTCAAATCCAAGGTAAAAGCCATTATCATCATGAACTGTGACTTTGGCTCTCAAAGGACAACTTCCAATCGCTATGGTACTAACTAATCAACAGAAGTTATAAGAAATGACATTAGTAGATCTCCATCATCACACCACAAAATGAAGAAGCTCAAGGAGATGCCCCAGACTTGAGAGCCTCAACAGCATTTCTATAGCTAACATTATAATCAATACAAAACTGATAAAACGACATGAGCTGGATCAAATAAGACAGGTCTTGAAACCAACCAAACAACCAAATTGCCCAGAGACTGCAATATTACCTTCATATGGAGACTGCGTAGGACCAAGGATCATGACGTTAAAGTAGCGCATGTTGTCCTCAGATGGCGAGGCGCTGATTCCGGGAGCTGCAACGAAAATATTAGCACCGAATCAACACAAACACCTGTAAACTTCAAGTCAAGCATCAACAATGAAACACCAAATCCGATCCACCACAAAATCTTCAAACGCTCCCCACTCAAATGACATACATAGATCAGATCGGATCATAACCAAGCCCGAGAACCTCAATTCACATGTCAAATAAGAAGAATCGAACCACGATAACATCAAATCACTGTTGAAGAAGGAGGGGGGATAATTACCTGGTTCGCTAAGCAATCGCTGCGTTTCCTGTGCAATCAAGAGATCGAAATGTCAGAAAGTGTCGAAAGAAAGAGCAGAATCGCAACACTGGAGAAGAGGTAGCAATTCGGAATGAAAAGAAAAGGGGGATCGATCGTAGAGGTTTCGTACCTTGATGATCCTTCTGGGAAGATTGCTGTTCGCCATGGGAATTGAAGGTTAGGGTTCTTGGCGTCTGCTTTGCTCCTTGGAGACTTGGATCTGTTTTAGCAGAGGAAATAATAGAACGAGGACGGGCAGCAGACGACGGGGAAGATAAAATAAAAGGAGATCTTTTTGCGAGTAATAATAAAGGAAAAAAAGAATTTTGTAAGCTTTGTCAAAAATTTGCAAAATATAGCAGTCGCTACTTCCCTTTCTAATAAATAGTGATATTTTCAAATTCGTTTTCTATTGGAATTTATATTGAGATTTAAACTCCTTGAACAAATTATATAAAGTTACAAATGAACAAGCATGTAAATATTATTAATAATTTTAATTTAAAAAAGTTATTGTAGTATTTTTTAATTCATTGTTCATGATGAATCTTATTTTTAATTAACATCACTGATAATTTTAATTTTTTACACAAATTGATAATATATATATATATATATATATATAATTTAATGGAGGTCATCATCATCCTTGAGAAAAAGAAAATCTATAACTCATTCAAATTTTAACTAAAATATTGCTAAACATATATCTAGTTGAAAATTATATTATTTTCATGTTTGGATTTAGGATAATGAAAGAAAAGTTAAAATTGAATAAGATAATAATTTTTTAGAAAGAGAAATTAAAAATTAATATATATTTTTAATTAATACTCTTAAATTAAAATTAAACCGAAGGATAAAAATTTTTATCTTCATTCACTTTTCTCCCATTACCTTTTCTTCTCTTCATTTTCTTCCTCTCTTCTATTCAAATATACCCCTTAGTTAAAGGAAAATATATATTACAGTAAAACTATCGATTTTTTTAATAATTGGAGGTTGGTGGGTGGACTAGTGAAATTTAGTATGCTATTTAATGTAAAAAAAAACAAGGTTGTTGGTGACATTTCATATTCGAATCCGATTTTCATCTGAATTTTTTTCGCAATTGAGGATAAGTTCATTATATAATATTGATCGGCTGATGGTTACACGCAAGTTCATCTTGCCAGGCTGAAAATTTAATAGAATTTAAGACAAAATAATTCATGTTTCCAATGATAATCCTCTAATCTGTTTTAATATTACTACCAGTTAGCAATTTATACTAGTGACGTTTGATTCTGTTCATACCGCTAGTAGTTTTATTAGTCAATTGTTTAAATAAAAATAATTTAATGGATTTATCAATTTCTTTTTAAATTTACATTAAATTTAAGACAAATAGTTGATGATTTAGTAAAAGATTTACTTTTAATTTTAGCATAAGAATTAACACCGTTGAAATTTTTTATTTATATTAATTTAATAAAAAAATTAATGAAGATGCTACTTACTTAAGTAGTTCACAAAATATTATCTATTTGTTTAATCATAAAAATATTAAAAATTTAAGATGAATATAAAAATGATAAGTGAAAAAAAAATTATCATCCGTTGTAGATCTAACGTTTTACTATTAAACAAGTAAGTACTTATTTAGATAACATTTTCATTTTTATATAAGTACAAAAATAATGTACGCCATTTAAACTAAAAAAAAGTAATACGGTAGTAATATGAAATAAGTTTTTTGAACTTTTGGAAACGTGGGGGTTAATGTTGGTGGGTTATCAATTATTTCAATGTAGCTATGAAGATCCCAAAGCTATCTTCGTAACGTGCGAAGGGGCTCGAATTTGTGTCCCTTGACGCAGAAGTGAATTTTATCAATCACTGTCCGACACCAATCCAGAAAAGTTGAGTGTTATTGACACTGATTTTATTCGATTACTTAGAATTTAAATGACACCAATCCAAAAAAATTAGAGTGTTGTTGACACTGATTCTAAATGATTACTTAGAATTTAAATGACACCAATCCAAAAAAATTAGTGTTATTGACACTGACTTTGATTACTTAGAATTTTGTGTTTGTGTCCCTTGATGCTGAAGAGAATTTTATCAATCATTATTCGACACCAATCCAAAAAAATTAGTGTTATTGACACCAATAAATGATCATGCGAATGCTCATTTAATTTTGTCAAAATGAAAGAGATTATTTAAAATTTAGACTTTTAAAACAATAAATTATCTTGAACATATAAGTTTGAGACTCAAGATTGGGAGATTCAGATACAAAAGTATTTATCGTCTTGAATTTGAGCTTTCGCATCAATCTTTTATTTTACAATTTTTTTCTATTCATTTGAATTTAATTTGTTAATAATATCTTGAATCTTAACTCAATGATCAATCTTATATATGCCCCCTCATTGCATCACAGTCGCTCGAATAATTGAGACGGCGAAGCCGTCCGTCCCATACGGATGTCTCACTATATAAGCTCCCTATGATTTGAGTTATTCTGCATTTTGTAATCATCTATTAGTTTCTCATCAAAAAAACTCTCAGCCGTCGTCCGAGTACGTAGCACAGTTAAGAGTGAACCTCGTAAATCTCGTGTCTTCTTCTGTGTGTGCTCTTATCTCTCTCGTCTCATATCCGCAACACAATTAATTAGATGTTATTAGTCTTTCTTAAATATCAATTATTTATAAAAAATATAATTATTTTTTTGCTTTAATTATATTATCACGTTACCTTTATTGAACTTTTTGTACAGCATGGGTGAAGAATGGATGCTTCAATGGACCACTACCAAATCGTAGCTAAAGAATTTTTTTTCTGATAGAAGCAAAAGCCATGTTGGAAGGAAATCAATAGAGAGAAGGAAAGAATTTAAAGATGTTTGTTGGCGTTGTTCCTACGCAAAGGAATACAATATCTTTTGAAGTATAAAAAGGAAAAAATGCGTTAAAAGATATACTTTAATTTAAAGTTAAATTATAAATTTTATATAGTATTTATGTTTAATAAAAATAAGAAAATAATAAAGCGTATTATTTTCACAAGGATTTTATTAAGTCTTTATGAATCATTAGAAAATACATTTTCAATTAAGATCTTATTCTTTAATTTTTTGCCATGATGAACTCCAATGCTGAAATAAAAAAAATGATAAGATTTTTAAATTCTAGATAAAATATTAGATTAAGATCTTAAAAGTATATATTGAATTAAAATTCTATAATTCATCTATGATATGTTTTAAATCAAACGAGGTCTTAAAGATCATTTTACTCTTACATTTGGATATGGTGTTTTATTTTAATTTTAAGCATAACCAACTATTCCTACTATTGTCCTAACCCACTACCCATAATTTATGAAAAAAATTAATTCAATCTAAAATGAAAGCGTATTGGTAAGGGTGGAGGCATATACAATGGCTGCAAGTGTAGGTACTGAATGGATAAATGCTTGTATGCACTTTCACACAGGTGCCAGTGATTGTGATTGGTGGAAGTGCTTTATTCCATGTACACAACTATGACATATTTATAAGATTGTTTTTTTTCTATTTCCTGAATTATCTTCCCTTATATATATAATAAAATCTTATTAATTTATCTTTATACATTTTTTTTTGCTTCTTTAACTGTCTATAGTTCTTGGAATTAATTCCATATTCATAATTTTGTTAACTCACTTATATAAATTTGAAAAGCTTTATTATTTTTTATGCATACTATTTTCAACCAGGTATTCACATCCATAGTTTTTTTTCATTTTATTTGTTTTTTAATTAAGATTTTCATTTATTAGTTTACTATATACTTATGACTACAATTGTGCAATTATATAACTGTATCTAATGTTATATCAACTTTTGTGCTTAACAATGTTTTATCTTAGTTTTTTATTTTAGGGTCACCTCCAACGAGGTATTAAAATTCATAATTTTCAAACTTTTTTATTTATTATATCTGTTTTTTAAAAAAGTTGAATAATATTGGCTAGTATTTTTTAATATTTTATTTTTAAAAAATGATCCATTTGTAATTAATCTATGAAATTATTATTTTTAATTTTTTTAACATAATTAATTATATATGTTTATTATGCCAATATATATGTAACATAATAGTTCTTCCTCTTACTAGGTTTTTACATTTTTTTAATTCATTACATCGCTATGATCTTGAAAAAAATATTTACAAAAATCACCTGGGACGGACCTACGTGTATGTATGTTAGGTGGGTGAACCTCCATCCACACACACACCCGTTAAACATATAAAAAAAATAGTGTTAGAAACCATAATAAATTCAAACAATTTAACTGTCATCTAAATGCTATGATGACTGGCTATATGATATGTGTGATCCTTAACTAAATTTTAATTGGACTCTTTAAGTTTTGACTTTCTATTTATTTAATATGACTGAAATAAAAATTTATAATTTGCATCTATTGATTAAGTTAAATTTATGATCATTTAGTTCTTAAAAATTTATTATGCTTACACATTTATTATGATAATCTTATTTAAAAATCATGATTGAGCCATCATCGAGCATTTTGATCATGATGCAAATCTATTTTTATTTTAAGTTTGCATCATATATCCTAAATATTATGTCTATGATTGATAAAAAAAACTATAAACAAAAAGGCCATATTACTCTTTCTATATATACATATATATATATATATATATAATAAAAATAAGATAACTTTTATCAATTCATTTATATTTATTTATATTAAAAAATGTTGAATTTTTTTAAATGATTTTTTATGATTTATTTGATTGATATGCTCTTTTCAAATGTTAAATAGCATAGGTCTTTTAATATTTTTGTCAATAATATTAGTTACTAAAAACTATAATTATATTATTTAAAAGCCCCCTCCACATCCCTCAATTTTCTTACTGGTTCTGTCCCTGCCTAGTTAACAAAACAAAATTTTGAATTTATTTTGCTTGTATGAAGTGAGAAATTACAGATTCACCAGTTATATTATATATGTTAAAAATTCATCTTCAAAATAATTATTTTATTATAATACCAACTTTAACATAGTTTTAATATTAATTAAACTTTTTATAATATTAATTCTTTATTTGAACTAGGCTGGCTCCGTTGGTATTGGTCAGGGCTCGATTTTAATATATAGCATATACAATTATCTCCTTAAAGTAATTTGCTATATTTCAATCAAGTCATATAAAAATTTATCATTTATCAATATTTTTTATCTAATGATCTATACATGATTATGTATCTTTATACTTTAAAAGTTAGCAAAAGAAAAAGCGGGATGCCACGGTTTTATTCTATTTATATCAAGACGAGTGGGTCCCTAAGTTGACAGAAAATATTATTAGTAATCCCAATTTAAATTTCACAAATTACAAAAGAGATACCATCTTCTTTACGAGAACTTTAAATTAGTCAAATACTAATAATTCTAGATATCGTAAATCCGAGTAGGTAAAAAAAAAATCATTCCAAAGTAATATCCTGTTATATTTTGAATTGAATCCTCGTATACTCACACATGACTAATAATCATTTACATAAGTTTGATGCGAGTGAAATAAACTGAACGGAAGAAGGCTTTGTAATATCCATTCTCCGATGAATCCAATAAATTTTAATTTTTTGTCATTCGTTAAACCGACAACTTTTTGTTATACAAGCTTCCATATAAAAGCAGTGAGCACCCCCCTTCAGGCTATAGATTCGAAGCAATAAATGTCTGAGAGTCGTGTTGTTTTAAGGTGTCAGCAACATGAGCTATAACACCAGCACCAGCATTGTGAAGCCATTCTTGCTTTACCTGAATCATCAGCAACAAGAACAAGGAAACATATAAGAGATAGAGTGCAGACAAATAAGAAACCTAAAGGAGCAATATGCAAAGTTAGGAAATTGACCCATACATGCATATTATTATGAGCAAAGAAGGGCCAAATCGCCGAGTGGAAGCTCACATCCACTTTCTTCCATCCTACCCTCTGTAGTCCTCGTATAATTTCCTCTGTTTCACTTTGAAATGTCAAATACCGTAGTTAGCTAAAAGAAAGAAAAAATCAATGGTTTGCCCAGACTTCAGATGCTTTGAGCGCACATGCCTTCCATCAAATTATAGTAGCCTGCTATGTTCTGCGAGTTTGATGCGGTTTGTGCAGCTTCCTTTCCTTTAGCTGCCTCTGAAGCAAAATGAGGAGCCTCAGCGAACACTGGGGGGCAGTACTCCACATCTACGACATGCTTGTATCCCTTCAAAGACCTCCTACATGGCTGAAAAGATTCATGCAATACACCATTCTGGTTACTAAAGAAAGAAGGTCCCTACTCATCGAGAAAAAAAGAAGGTCCTGTTATCTGACACATTAAAGGTTTCTATATATCTATAGTGTGATTCCAATGAATAATCTATTCATAAAGATTAAGTGTGGAAGAAACATAAACAACCTTTTTCCATAAGAAATTTAAGCTTGACGTAAATTTCTTGCCAGTCTAATCAAAGGAAAAACAAGGAAATATTGAATTTATTGAACCGTCTATTTTCACTCCTCAAATTTTAATCACTTTATGACTAGTTTTCTCTTTGTTTTTTTAACAATATGATATCATAAAAAAATATTAAAGAACTAAAGGGCAAAATGATCATAAAAGGAGTGACAGTAAGGGAATCCAAACTTATAAGTGTGGTGAAAAGCCATAAATTCTCCATGGTATCCTACTAAGTTAATTGAACGTGTCAAAGGGGACCATAAAAATTGTCAGTCTCACTTCAAAAGTAACCGACTACGTTCAAAGGGACCATAGAAATTGTCAGCCTCACTTCAAAAGTAACTGACGATAAACTTCCTAAACTTTGAAGTGGCTTAATAGGTGATTTGGATTACATATTATTCATCTAGAAGTATCCATGTACCTTGTTTAGTTCAGCTTCTCTCCTTATTGAAGATGTCCGCCAGCCAACCATGTCTGATATCGATTAAGAAAATTGTAGTGAAAGGAAACTTAATGATGATATTGCATTGTACCATGGGTGCATAAAATGACAGTATCATTATCGTCAGAAGAGGATACGATCATATGAAACATTTGCATAAGCAATGCGATACTTGAATTCAGCTAAGGAAGATCTACAAAATGAAAACAATAGAATGTCAAGAAAAGAGAAAACAAATTAGCACACCACACTGAGTTAAGAAAATGGGGAAATAACTCAAATTACAATTAAATTGGTTTGGCTTACATAAACTTCAGATCTTGACAATCAGTTGCCATTCTCAAAAGAAGGGGTGGCTTGTTAGGTCTATCATCAGTAAGGAACAATTGACGACCAGTTCGACCAACCAATACGGGAGCAATAGGTGGTGCAAGCTTTTCTAATATGCGTACTCCCAGAAGAAATGGAAGCTGAACAAAGAATCCACAATCATTAACAATTGATGACACACTATGAGAATTGAAAAGAAAAGGTATCTTGAAGAAAGCTTCTTCCAAATTGGTTGGCATTAATTGGAAATCTTATTTTATCAGGAAAGAAGAAACAACCTTACACAAAAAGGCAAAAGAAAAAAAAAGTAAAGAAAGAAGTAGACAAACAAACATGTGATATATTATAAGTACTACCATAAATAAATAAGAAACATATTTCTCTTTTCTAGGAATATGTTTCCAGTATGATTGTTGGGGACGCGATCAGGAAGGTTTTCCTTTCATAATGATATGCAAACACTAGTCAAAGAATTTCTTACTTTCCCTAACAAAATATGTTTAGAGAAATACTTTTTCTCCATTAACTCCTTTAAATTGACCCCATGAGGTCTGGTTGATGACATGACAATTTTGTTGTGATCATGTTTTAACTCTGTACAACTACTTAAATAACCTTAACTGATACCATTGGTCTGGAAACTTAGTTGTTTAGCTACTCACTCATATACCTAACATGTTAACTGTTTACAATAAAAACTGTAATGCCCCCAAAAATACACTCTTGCCACAAGACAATTATGCACTCTCGGAGGAGCTATCCAAATTCAATGCTACTTTGAGTTTGACTAAATAAAATTCGCCGAAAACAAGGACCAATATCGAATAAAATCAACTCTAACCTCTATAAGTGCGACATGAGTCTCCAAATTAAAACTAGTATCAACAAGAAGAAACTAATATAACTCTACTATAAAGGTATGCTAACTAGAAACTATATATCATGTGCAATCCAATGTCGTCACGAGCATCTGCCACCGTGCACGCCACCATCCTCATTTAATAGGATCAATTACCTACCAGATTCAATTTACGGGGGGCAATTCTCCCATGAGCTATGATGCCCAATACGTAAGCAATAAACAATTGAATATGAAATTCATAATAGAAATAATAATGTATAAATATTAACCAATACCAATGACACAATATTTTGCATTACTTTGCGATGCCCTTGCTTTACTTTACTTTCAACCACATCATTGCTTTGTTTTTTATGTGCTGTACTATATTTTTTTATATGAACACAATACTTTGGCTAGGAGCAGTTTTTCAACTCTTTCCATCTTTGATGTTTGTTGTCCTAAGAAGAGATCTTCGTTTTTTAGGATGTGCCAAGGTACTTTCATGTCCAATGGTCAATTGTGGATCGAGCCATGACAAGTGTCCTCTTTTAGGGAAGGATTGCACCCTTTTGGTGGAACCCTTTTCGTTGCACAAGGGGGAGGGGGCATATACAATAGGAACAGTGGCGTGGCCCGAAGACCTATTGTTTCAATGCCTCCACAACTACACTACTTGTCCCTCCGATCTGATGCGATGCGAAACGATACGATATGATGCGATGATCTCTTGACAATCAGTATTTTTTTGGCTTTTATCTTATTAGGCTATTTAACTATCTTTGTACTTTAATTAATACAAATGCTAGTAGAAAGAGATAAAAAGTCAAATCATCTTCAAATAAAACAATTAGGGCAATTATGAAATTGCACCCTCTGTGACTCGAGCTAGGTTACATGTACTTGGTCAAGTACTATGGACTTCATATGAACTCTATTTTTCTTACAAAGCGTACATCCTAGAGTCTCACTTATGAAATTCCTAAAATTAATTTATTACGGATCTATCTTCAATAACCATGACAATGTCAATTATTGAATTTTCTACTTGGTCTTTCTATAGCTGAAGCTTATTATAATTTTAACTTCATCTTGCTTTAGAAAGATAACAATCAACCCTATCCAGTCCTAAAATATTATATTTTTATCTAATCAATACTATTTCTGGCAGATTTTACAAATCTGATTCGCTGTTATCCATGACAGCATGTCGGTATTTTGTTAATAACTTCATTCCATAACTCCGATTGAGTTATTTCTTGATTCTGTGAAAACTAAACTTATAGGGTATCTTCTTGAATTTTTCCATAGTTTTTTGATGATCGAAACCTATCCGAAAGTTCCTAATAATAACAGCTATGAATTTTGGTCAGAAAAATGAACATCTTTCTTAGAAATATCTATGATGACGATGATAGAGTTCCAACTACCCTATTATGTATCTAAAAGTGTGACAACATGTGGCACTCAAAAATAGTTACCAGATTCAAAAAATGAGTCATTAATTATGACCAGTGTAACCACCCAGTATGAGTGCATGATGTCAGTTAACCATAACCCTCCACTGCCCACTATGTTTTAGTTATTTGTTAGTTACTTCTTCCCCGGTTTGTTTAGTTTAAATATGTGTGTAGTATTTGTTGTAAGGCAAGTTGTGATTGTGATTTACTCAATAGCTGGGAGTTTTGTCCACTCCATACGGACACTTATTATTAGTTGTATGTTTCCCACCTCTAAGTTAATATATTTCTAGTCACCATTTCCCTTTCCTTATCAATCATATTCTGTAATCTCAGTTTTAACCCTTAGATTCTATCATTTTGGTATCAGAGCCACAGATCCACAAATGGTGTCCACCAGATCTTCCTCCCATACCAATGAACCACCCACAAATCCCATCCCTAGTCCTGGTTCTCCGAATCCTCATCATTCCACAGTGCCCCTTTCTTCATCTATGTCCCAAACTGACCAGCTAGTCCAACAATTATCTGTTATTACTTCCAGGTTAGC
>LTAE01005193.1:0-11020 GCA_001647135.1 Pontederia paniculata | reverse complement strand
TGAGTGCATGATGTCAGTTAACCATAACCCTCCACTGCCCACTATGCTTTAGTTATTTGTTAGTTACTTCTTCCCTGGTTTGTTTAGTTTAAATATGTGTGTAGTATTTGCTGTAAGGCAAGTTGTGATTGTGATTTACTCAATAGCTGGGAGTTTTGTCCACTCCATACGGACACTTATTATTAGTTGTATGTTTCCCACCTCTAAGTTAATATATTTCTAGTCACCATTTCCCTTTCCTTATCAATCATATTCTGTAATCTCAGTTTTAACCCTTAGATTCTATCAGACGAATCCCTAGAACTCTTAGCATGCTTTAATCTATTAGCAAGTTCATATTCAAAGTGAATCCAATTAAACTCACGTACCTATTCTTCTTCTTGAACCTATTACTTCTCCTAATCTTCTTTTACCCTTCTTGCACAACCTTAGATCCTCGTCTACCGACGTTTGAGTTCTGGACCGCAAGATAATGAGAGAGTACGGAGGAAAAAGAGAGATGAGAGATTACGAAAAGAGGAGGGATTTTAGTCTTAGTTATCGGGAAAGAAAATCCCTCAAAATAGAATTTGAATCAAATAATAATTCTTAAGGATAAGTTTGGAAATGATTAAATCTCTTTAGAGAAAGGTTTAGATAGGATTAAGAGACTCTAGAGATAAGTTTGAATATGATTAAAATTCTTTAAGGATGATTTTTTATGGAATTATGACTCCTTAGGGACAACTTTGTATGTGACTAGGAGTCAACGGGGACTAATTTGGATAAGATTAGGGCTTCCTAATAAAATTAGTATTTGAGGATAAAATTTAATTATGAGTCAATTACTTATCTTTTTCCTAATCATAATCATAAGTGCTTGGCCAATATGTTAATCATAGATATACTTGTGGATGCATGTACCTGTTTCTTCCCTCTGACCCCGAGGTGAGGAGTTGCTAAGGTGATGAAATTCACAGGCTCCAATCCACCGATGGTGCATGGTGCTGATTCCTTAGAATTTTCATCGATTGTGCCATCAAGATTGTTACCTTTCAAACTGTCCAAAGAATAAATTACAGCAATAGCATATCTCGCAAACAAGCCACCTAGAGAGTGTGCCAGGAAGGATATCTTCTTCAAGCTTTGTGTCTGCTCAATCACACTCAAGACCTGCCTCCACGAGTTTGTTAGTATCATATCAGTGAAGCTGCTAATTGCTGTACAAATTAAAGACATAAGCTCGGAATCTGCTGCATCAGAAATAATATTGACCATTACCTCATTTGCCAAACGCTTCCCAGCTCCATCAATTCCATCAAATGTTTTAGTATAAGTATTAGATGAACTTGCTGTCCAGAAAAGTATTCTGTGAGAATATTCAATCATTGAAAACAGTTTAAGAAATTTTTTTCGCAGCATAAACATATACTATCACCAGCATAAAAATGTACCATAAATTAGATAGTTGTTCCCAAGTCGTCTTTTTAACTCTCTCGCTGCATATGTCCAGTCACTAGTGCTGCATAATGCATGTGCTTAAATTGTGAATCTAACATTTAAAAGGAAACTCGTAAAAAAAACACTGAATTATGTCAACTATTTGTAACACTTGGTATTCTGCCGCTAGACTAATACCTGACATTCTGCTCACAATGGACCAGAATTAGATATTCATCATCAACATAAAAACGATATCAAGAGACAGACCACATATCTCTTGTAACCAACAAAATGATTTCATAGTGCACGATATAAAAGTACATTGGCCCATGTATTATAACAAGTTAGTACATTTCAGGGGATTGGATGCTATTGTCACAGTTGTCTACAGTAGCAGTTAGGATAAAATTTATACATGACATAATGACTAAGAACTTAATAACAGCGATTTAGCACAGGCAGGTTCAACTTCAGTTTTGGCATATGAGGTTGTATATGCATCTTCCAAGGTCTGTGCGGTTAGATATTATGCCTATCATACTCAGCATCTACACGATGCTGGCAGGGCCAGTTTCAGTGTGATGCTTGGTGTCCTCTATCTACACTGCTGCATAACATACATTTATAGAAAAATGACGGGAAGGGTACCTTAAACCACAAATATGGACAATGGAGCAAAATAAATGTCTAAGTAATATCCCCTATCTGAAGGCATGCTATATTAGTTATATAGATATGTGGAACAAGTACTGCACATGTCAAAGTGAACAAAAACACAAGCAAAATCATCAAAGTAATAGGCCATGTCAAATGAAATTATATATTATATCACTCAAGCTTCTTGTTAAAAAGCAAGATTCTCACCAAGAATTTTTACTGAACATGTTTCCTAATATGCATTGCAAACTAATTAAATGTAACAGTTGAAAAGTAAAAATTTTAATGTGAGGCCAGGAAGAAGATACAAATACAACATATGCCAAGCATAATATTCTTATAAAGGATAGAGGCAACCCATAACATGAACAAAAAGAAGGATCCTTCAAATTTGACATGTACTTTGTAGAAAAGTACATGTAACATTTACAATCAGAAATTCAGGGTCATACTGCAGATGCCAGAATTAGGTTCGTATTCTGAAGCTTCGCCTTGGTACTTACCTAGACATGATTCCATGTACTAGAACAAGGAGATGGTCAGGTTCATGCTCAAACAAGTTCACATCTTTCGATGCCACACTACTTCCTTCAGCTCTATTCATGTTGTGTAATCTGAAATTAGGGTCACCACAGACAGTGTTATATCCTGCATGGAGATAATTGATTTTATTTGAAGCCTGCACTAGGTTAAATGACAGATCATTGGATCATTCTAGAGAAAAATCTTTAACAGGTACAATTTCTCAAATCATGAGTTATGCTAAGATTCAATAAGAAAATTGAAATGTGATAAGCTCTGTAGATCAAATGATTACACAAATAAGATTTCAATCTTTATATTTGTTAGTTGAAATAGACAAGCCATACTAGCCTTTATCTTCCATATTGTTTCTGAAATGGGCCATCCTAATTGTCCAGGAAGGGCCTTGGTCTTTTATGTGTAATGTGAATCATAATGTAGTGACATAATTGGAGATTTTCAAAATGCAATTAAGTAATCATAGAGTCAAAGAAAATACTATAAGCATCTGCAAGGAGCCTTTCATATTTTTTTCTTCCTGTCTGATTTTTGTAGTTTACACAATCAAATTTCATTTTTTTTCTGCAGGACAAGTTTTCATATTTTATTGTGCCCACACTGAACTTAAGTTCTCAACTATTCAAGGTTAATCCTTTAAATCAGTGTGTTATAACATTAAAGTTGCTAAGAATAACCACATCAAGACAGTGACAATGTAGCACCAGCAATGTTGTGTCACCCTTCAAAATAAGCTATGAATTCTGGACCATCCATCTGAGTCAAGCAAAATATTCTCTTAGCAGAATTTTGTAATTCTTAAATAACATTAAAGTTGCTAAAGGTTAAACCCATCAAGCAATACTGGGTAGCTTCAATTCCAACTCTGATTTTCATCTTGCCAAGTAACTGATCAACAGCATAAAAGATTTTTAGCCAAAGCAATTATTCATTCATGTTATAATTCTAGACAAATGAAAGATCTATATGTTATCTGAATGCTGAGAAATCTCTAGTTATTATTTAATTAGAAAAAAACATGAGATATCAAAACCTGTGAGATTATTACACAATTCAAATAAGAATAAATCAAGAACACAAAAAAGATGAACTAGTTAAAACATACAAGAAATTAGCTCGTTAATACCAGTTCTTCAACTGAGATGCCAATCAAAGTACAATATTTCCGAAAGGCAAAAACAACACTTTCCTACATCCAAGCGATCACCAGAAATCAAGAACATCGCACATACACACGTATATATATACCGAACAGTTAAGCACCCACAAGAACCGAAACATGCGAATCGAGCAGAGAGGGACGACCTGAGAAGGTTGTAGAGAAAGGACGCATCGAGAAGGGACCGGAGGAGGGAGGGAGGAAAGGCGCGTGCGCGCGGCGGCCACCATCAATCAATAGCTTGAAGCGTCGCGATCCGCGAGGAGTCCTTTGGATTCCGAACCAATCATGGCCGCGATGACGACGCGGAGGGGGAGGATTGAGGTGGTGGTGGGGGTGATGGAGGAGGTGACGAGGAAATGGGGATGGCGAACACGACATGGTCTTCTATTTCTTTGGGGACTTTGTTGGAACGCTATTTCTTCGTTTGTTGCGTGCGTAGTATTATTGGTCGATGTTTGATAGCAAAGTGTGTCGTTTCATAGCATCAGCTTTTGAAGCGATCTGTGAGGTTTCTTGCGGCGCGAGGAAGGTAAAAAGCGGCAGTTGGTTATTCTGGTCGCAACTCTTTATATCGCTCAATCCAAATTCGCATTCATTTTAGCTGTAAAGGAATGTATTATAATTCGGCTACTACTGAAAAATTTACTAATTTAAAATTTATCGAAAAATTATAAAAAAAATACCCACGATTAAAAATTAAAAATAGTTACAACTTTTTTAAAAGTTAGATAATTTATTTAGTAAAATTATTAAGAAAGAGTCGAATTTAATTTTGACGGTTGTTTATTATGAAATTTTAAATTAATTTTTAAAAATGTGATGACATATAGTCGGAATCAAATTCGAAAAAGGAAAAAGTTATGTAAGATTAGGTGCACTTAGCTATATGCAGTTAGATTACCTTTTTTAGCTACAAGATAAATGTAAGTTGCACCTTTATTGCACGGGCAAAGTAAGGTTCTGTTTGAATATTAAAGTGGTTAAGATGGACGGAGACGGAAAGAAAAAAATAGAAAAGAAAGAATGGAACGTATTATAAATTTTTTATTTGAATAGAAAGAAGAAATATGATATAAAGAATTACCTTTTAAAAAGATCTATCCTAGTAAAATAAAAAATGAAGAATTAATAATAATTAAAATGAAGAATAAAATCGTTCCAAATGTCAATCCCTCTTAATTCTATCAAATTAGTGAAATTAGTATTAAGAGATTTGAACCTCTCCAAATCCTCTTTTTTTTTTAAAACTTGTATCTAAACATGGGATGAGTTATAAAATTTCATCATATCCTTCTAGGCATCTTCTCATTACTTGCTTAGTTAGGATGGGTGGGGATGGGAAGAAAAACAATGGGAAAAAAAGAGGTAGAATGTATTATGAATTTTTTGTTTGGATAGAAAGAAGGAATATAATATAAAAAGTTATTTTTTAAAAAAAATTATTTTCCCCTAGTAAAATAAAAAATAAAGGATGAAATTGTTCAAAATGTCTATCCCTCATAATCTACCAAATTGGTGGAATTAATATTAGAGGGTTTGGACCTCTCCAAGCCCTCTTATTTTCTTTAAACTTGTATTCAAACATGGGATAAGTTACAAAAATCTCATCCTAGAGACGCTACATGTCATACAAAACTTTAACTTAAATCTTGATCTTTTGACTGGTTACAAAAAATGCGAAAATAAATAGAGCAATGAAATCAATACTGAGATAACTAAAAGGTTTCAATAGATAAAATGCGAAAGATAAACAAACTGAGAGTATACATGACTCTCAATAACAAGGAGTCCAATATCTCGGCTGTCAGTCATACAACTCAATTATTCAAAAACAAAGAGACTTAATGATAAAAGAGACTCAAAGGATCATTCATGTGCAGATAGTATCCACCACAAGCGTCAACAGTCGCACACACCACCAGCACTAGGAATCCACCACAGTCTAGTTATCTATGTGATTCAACATAGGAGAAACAATATTTCATGAGCATAAAACACTTAGTATGTAAGACAACAAGTACATAAATAGGTAAATAGATATCAACATGAAAATGAATATTAATATAACATTAACAATGGTCATCATAGGAAACAACATAATTTAAGCTTGTCATAAGTATAAAGATAAAATCATATTTTTCTGGGACAACATCAGGAGTTCATATATACCATCTACCCTCGAACAACATCAGGAAAATCAATCATATCCTGCAACAGCATCAGGATATCAAATGTACCAGCTACCCTAGAACAACCTCAGGAAAATAATAATATCCTAGAACAGCATCAGGATTATATCACATGTCCTGGAACAACATCAGAATATCGATAAAATACACAATGTGTAAGTGGCTTTAATATGAGATTTCTTAAACAATCGTTGATCTTCTCCCATTAATGCATTCAAGTGACTTTGGGTATTTTAATTAATTGCTCATGAGTCTTATAGGCACGCTCGACTGCCAGTGGTGGTGCACTAACCACGACCAATGCCCTAAAAAAGGGAGGGTACATGTGTTTCCTCTTCGTTGCACAGCGGGAGCTAGCTGAACAACAGGAACTAGGTAGCAGTCATGCTACCCGCCCTGTATTATTAACACTACAGCTCCAAACAATAGTCGGTGTCATATTTATTTTGTTATTAATTTTGTACCCTTACGTCATCAAGATCCTTAAGCTTCATATCATTGATCATGAAAGAGTCCTATAGTCAAAAGTACTCTAAGGGGTCTGTAACTGGTTCAAGGACGCGGTCGTGCACGGTCTGTTTCCTGTAGGATCAACATGAACTGCGTCTGGGTGGCACGGACCGTGTTATTTCTAGAGTTTCACGCCATCATGCCGCTTGATGTGCTCCGCGTTCGTCTAGCGCACTCCGCGCTTGTCCACCATGCTCTGCGCCCGCTCAGCACGCTCCGCGAAAGCCTATCATCCATCGTTTTGTCCATCCACATCACCTGTCGTGCTCGTGCATCGCCTTCCATGAGCCCGCCTTACGATGCATGTGTGCTCCGTCGGGCGCGTTCAGCACCCTGGCACGCACATCGCCGCCACGCACATTGCACCCTGGCGGGCATATCGCCGCCATGCCAAGTGCACATAGCGCCCTAGCGAGCACATCTCCGCCAGGTGTGTTCGATGTCTAGCGCACTGGATCACATACAACGCCTAGCACGCTTGATCACGTGTAGCGCCATGAGGCATGCTTGGTCACGTGCGCAACGCCGCCAAGCGCGCACCACACCGGCCTCCAGATGCGATCGCTCGAAATCTTTCGGCAGCCCTAGGGTCCGATCACATATCTAGGACCCTTTGGATTCAATACAATTTTCTAGGGAAAAATTTGTGAAAACATGCATATCTAATACCTTATTTTATGTACAAGAAATCCGTTGAGAAAACATACCTTCGAAGTTCGTTGGGGCTTGTCTTACTCGCTCGGGGGCGTCGTTTCCGGCGTCCCTCCTGCTGAGATCGTGGGTCTTCTTCTCCTAGGCCGAATAAAACATGTGGCATAAGAGCGAATCGAAGAACAAGGAAGAAGACGGGAAAAAATGATTCGTCTTATCTAAGGCCGGCTAGAGGAAAAAGAATAAATTTTTTAGGAGAAAATATTTATAATTCAAGAGTCCAAATTTGTTGGCTATCATATTTAAATTATTTTTTTAATTTTGAAATAATTAGGATTCTGATTTTTATTTCTTAGTTATGAAAATATCTTTGGAGGAGATTAAATTTTCGTGAGATAAAATTTGAGGGGATACAATTTGGGGATAGAATTCTGGGGAATTTGGTATTATAAATTTTTGTTTGGATAGGAAGAATGAATATAATATAAAATATTATTTTTAAAAAAAGATCATTTTGTCCTAGTAAAATAAAAAAATAAAGAATCAATAATAATTAAAACGAACGATAAAATCGTTCTAAATGTCAATTCCTCATAATTCTATCAAATTGTATAATACAATTTGGACCTCTTCAAACCCTTTTATTTTCTTTAAACTTGTATCTAAACATCGAGTAAGTTATGAAATCTCATCATATCCTTCCATACTATTTCTCATTCCTTAGTCCAAATGTACGCTTAGTTTAAGATGGGCGAGGATGAAAAAAAAATGGAAAAAAAAAGAAGTGGAATGTATTATAAATTTTTGTTTGAATAGAATGAAAGAATATGATATAAAAAGTTATGTTTTAGAAAGATCATTTTGGCCTTAGTAAAATAAAAAATCAAGAATAATTAAAATGAAAAAATCGTTCAAAATGTTAATCTCTCTTAATTTCATCAAATTGTTGAAATTAATATTAGGGGGTTTGCATCTCTCCAAACCCTCATATTTTTTTAAAAAAATTGTATTCAAACATAGGATGAGTCATAAAATCTCATCCTATCATTCCACATGTTTTCTTGTTCTTTTATCCAAACGTATCCTAAGCGCTACTTGCATTTCTCTAATTCGAAAATAAAATCAAATATTTATAGCCAAAGTTAAAGAATGATATTGTTCGAGTAAAGAGATCTTTTATATTTCAATTTTACGAGGTTCTTTTTTTTCCTTTTAAACGTTACAAAACGTTTATAAACTTGTACAAGCAAAATTAAAGTAAGATATCAAGAAAAAATGTACTTTTTTTTAATTACGTTATTGTTCGAGTGATTTTCTTTTGAATATTAGGTATTTTTAAAGTATTTTGCCGTTAACATTTTAGGCATTTCTATTTTCCTTCTTCCATGATTGCTCTAGATTTTTTGTTTATGTTCTTTGTTCACCCTTTTGTATTGTTGGCGCTATTAAAAGATAATCAAAGCGCAGCACTAATTCCTAGTTGTCTGTATAATTTTTTTTTCTTCAAATTTTTAGTGGTATACCTTGTGTGTTGTTTCTTGAATGTCTTGCCCAATTATAAAGAAAAATATAACGAAAATCGAGATGAGAAAAAGGTAAATAAATGTACCACAAATTTATAGTCTGAACGACATGTCTTTGCCATAGGAAAATGCCCTTTCACATGAAATGAACAAAAAATACTGGAGTAAAAATTTTAAACGACTTTAATTTGCTAATTTACCATATATTATCTTACAACGTTACAGTTAAATATCCCTCAGCTGTTGGTTCCTCAAACTCTCTGCATGCAGACGGTCTAGACATTTAGACTAAAGACGAACACTTCATTCCATCACTTCCAAACGCTTAGCAAGACCGGAATACAACCACTATTTCTTCATGTGAAATATGCACAAAAGCCAACTAATTATCAAACAGGGCAGCTACATGCCTCGTCTGTTGATTCCCTAAGAATCTGCAAGAAAGAAACATGAATCAAATTAGTGGAGCTAGTTAATAACGTATTAATCTAAAAAAACCTTGATTAATCATTGTTATCCAAAATTGCTCCACGAAAAAAAAAAGACATTTCAAGTCTGAGATGTAATATTTTTAGCTACCTACTGGAACAATGTTTTCTTGACTAGATTCCTGATCACATTTTTTAAAGGCAATTATTCTGTTCTACTTTAGCAAAACATTAACTATCTTCTGAAGCGTCCTGAGATAATAATACAATGAAATGAGTGATACAACTAGAAAGGTATTACATAATACACATAATAATATAACAAGAAAATGAAAGTGCCTTTGACACTACATTTTTAAGCTTCAAAGAGTGGGGTGCTCCTGACTCCTGATTGCACTTGCCGTTTTTTCTCCATTCTGAAATCAATGTCAACTAGTAAACAAGTCATTATGAATTAACAAAGGGTGGAGAATCAGAGATCAAAGACTGAAAAACCACAATATGATCAGGGATCTCAATGGATACTCATCTTGCATCACAATTCCACCTAAAATAAAACCCAGAGTAAATGAAGTAAATAAATACTGATAATTTGGGATTCTATGATCTAGCATACTAAATTTCACCTTGCTTTCCAGCAACAGATCTTGAATTTCTCGAATAGCTAATGATACGTTGTGCAAGCTGCAGTAGTCCACTTCACTTTTAACTATCACAAAAAGTCTGGTAGCACCTTCTCATGATTCGCTGAAGTGCACTGCTTTGATACCATTTCTTTGTACTCCAGCATTTAGGAGATTGAATTTGGAGCACAAGACATCTCTGGTTATGTACTTACTACTAGATCAAGGTGTTCTTTGGAAGAACCAGCATCACCAGCAAATTTTCTTACTAATACATCCCAACTATCTTCATTGAGAAACTTTCTATTACATGAGGCTGCACTCAAAAGAAACTTTTCAATCTCATCTTGTTGGCCAATCTCATGGATCTTGTCAACCAGTGCAACATACATAAATTTATTCGGCATGAAACCTTTCTCAATCATCTCCTCCAAAACCTTAATTCCCTCATTCGGCTGGCCTGCCTTACAGAACCCCTTTATCAAAACATTGTACGTGAATTCATTAGGCATGCACTTCCTCTCCACCATATCATCCCACAACCTCCCTGCCTCTTGCAACTCCCCATTATCACACATTCCTGATATAAGTGTGTTATATGTCAGCAAGCTGGGGGTAAATCCCTTCTCAAACTCGTCAAACAGTTTCCTCGCATCCCAGACCTTGCCCTCCTTAGACAGCCAGTAGATGAGAGTGCTGGAAATGCAGTTATCCGGCGTAACATTCTTTTTCAATAGCTTCCTCCAAAGGAAACAAGCATCATCCACCTTCCCATCCTCACACAGAACATCTATGACCTTGCAGCAGAGCGACGAGCTCGGTATATGCCTTCCATCAAGCATGTCGCTCAGCAAATTCATTGCCTCCCCAGCCTTCTTCTCCTTGCAGCATGCCTCGATCATAACCGAATAGGTAACATCGTTCGGGGTGATACCTGCAGCCTCCATCTCATCCATTACCTTGACTGCCTCGACTAGCTGTCCCTTATGGCAGTACCCATCCATTAGGACTGTATAAGTGATGACATCCGGAGTCCAGCCCTTGCTACTTATGAGGTCGAAGAGCACACGGGCGGACGCAAGGTCGCCACGGGAGCAGTGGAAGGCAAGGATCGTGGTGTAGGTGACGACGTTAGGGTTGAGGCCCCAGCCAGGCATATCGTCGAGCACCCTGAGCGCGCGGTCGACATCACCGAGCTTGCAGAGCGCCTTGACGAGGATGTTGCAGGTGTTGACATTGGGAACTATGCCAAACTTCTTCTGGCAGTTGCGGAAGAGGAGTGCAGCCAGACGGAAACGGCGGTTCTGGACCATTC
>LTAE01005192.1:0-29383 GCA_001647135.1 Pontederia paniculata | reverse complement strand
TCATTAGTACAAACTAAGTTTTCTCACAAATTTGCGGTCATTGAAACACTCTCGGGATCCTAGATTCAACAATCTCCCTCTTTTTGATGATTACAAATTCATAAGGAGTGAATTTAGGGTTAGTTATAAACATGAAGCTTATTCAGAAACTTTAACTAACCAAACATTCAATAGAGGAGATTAGGTCAGCAATAGATTTGTATATCAGAATTGAGATAAAGAGCTGGAAATTTATCAATGTGTGCATATATTTTGGTATAAAGTTCTACATAACAGCTATACAAATAATTTGGGAAAGTGGGGTAATGAACATGAGAGAATGTACATTTAAACCTAAAATGAGCAGAAAATGAGAGTGTTTAAGTACGAAATCATCTATACAAAAACTACTCATCAGGCAGCAGGCAGCCTCGCGCGCGCGAGGCAGCAGCAAACCCGCTCGAGGCAGCAGTAGGCGCGCGCGAGGAGTCCGTCGCACGATCTCCGATGAATCGAGAGGGAGGGAGTAGAAAGAGTACCTACCGGCGTGTGATCGGAGGAGAGGAAGATAGGGTTTGGACCTCGGATAGAGAAAACAGAAGAAAAGTCGAAAGGGGGTTGGGGATTTTGATCGGCTTTAGCGAGCAATTTAGCGAACAATAATTTAACTTCGTAAATTAATATAATTTGTTTCGTCGAGCTCCTTTTACTCGCTATATTGGCCGCAAATATTCTCGTAATTAGCGAATAATAATTTTGCTCGCTAATTGGCCGCAAAAATGCTCGCTAAAGTTAATAATTATATTGCTCACGAGTTTCTCGTCTGTTTCTCGTAATTAGCGAGCAATATAGCGAGCAAAAAGTGCTCGTTAAATTAAATTTTGTAAATTAAGTTAAAGTGTCTCGTACATCGACTTTTACTTGCTATTTGGCCGTTAATATGCTCGTTATTAGCAAATAAAATTTTGCTCGCTAATTGGCCGCAATTTTGCTCGCCAATTTTAATAATTATATTGCTCGCTATGTACTCGTCCTTTTCTCGTAATTAGCGAGCAAATTAGCGGCAAAAATTTGCTCGCTAAACTTTGCTCGCAAAATACCTTTTTTCTTGTAGTGTAAGAAGAAAAATTAATTTTTAATACGAACAATGATGCAATTCGAACTTAAGACCTACGGTTCTGAATTAATTTTTAATACGAACAATGATGCAATTCGAACTTAAGACCTACGGTTCTGATATCACATCATATTAGATGTGATATCAATAATCCTAGAAGCTTAAGACAATAGAAATAATATCTTTATATTTGTATTCTTAATAAGAACTAGTCAATATTTGGATGTTGAGGATGTAGAGTCGCTTTCATCTCATGTGATGTTTGCCTCATATTTTTGCTGTCTTCATATTTAGACTATAAGTTTTGTCAAATTTTTTGAGAAATAGAACATGTAGTAATAAGATTTATTTTATAAGCATCTAAGGAATAATATGCGAAACTTTTAGCTTTTGAATTATCTTTTGCAATTGAATTCGTAAACTTTTATATCCAAATAATGAAAGATCGATATAGACACCATTTACAATCTTTTTTTATTTTTCAAAATATTTTTATATATTTTTCCACATATCAAAATTGAAAGACACATATATGCTTTCATACACACTTTCCATTAAAACTCAAAAGATGACAAGTTGGTTGACTTTTATCAATAAAAACATTAATTGATGTCATTTACTCTAAAATGATTAAATTTTCTAAAAGCAAGAGCAACCAAGTTTTGATATTAATTATTGGATTGAAAGACACCAAGAGAAGGAAATGGTGAATTGGTGTATAATAATATTGATTAAATCAACTTTGATAAATCTTGATAAATTTAATTGAATAAGCAATCAGTAAAATGCAAGCTAGATAATGTAAAACTACGAGAAAGGTAGTGTACAAATTAAGAATGAAGATCGTTTGTTGTCGAAATTTGGCTCAACACCTTGACTTATGTCCTCGTCTCAACTGCTCTAGCTTGAAAATCTCGAATATCCATTAATAGCATCTTTTGGATGATTTCGGACAAAGACAACTCAATTATACATCAATCATTTTTTCTCCCACTTAAGAGATACGGCACACCTCAAATATAAATAGACATCAATAGTCATTTCTCCGCACAAGAGGTAGGACACATCTATCGCAAGGAGCTTTCATAATACTAATTAGTATTCTCTTTTTTACAATGACAAGCTCACACACAGTAAGGTAAGAAAAATAAATGAAAATTATTTGTAACAAAGGATTGTGCAGTACAAGAAGAGGGCTTTTTAACAAAGGGAATTTCGGCCATTAATTGTCAATTTATGGTCGTTACTGATCAATAGTGACCAACATTTCCGATTGTCATATTTACAATGCATATCGATATTCATCCATTCCAACGAACATGCACATGACATACTCAGACAACTAAGCAAATAATTTTTTTCTAAACATGCACAACTGGACTAGGATCTTCAACTATAATCTCATGCAGACTCCAAAAGATATTTAGACATAGAGAGTATGACATCCCATCAAAACAAGAGATATTGTCGTGAACTCATTAGTTGCAGTTGCCTACAACTCTATGCAAGTGACTCATAGTTTCACAACTCTTTGCAGCAACATTGATTCAATCACTCAATCAGTGTTTTGAAGAGTTAAACTATGTAGCTCAATGGCTTGCAGTACTACATTCATCATAATAATAAAATGTGAAGGCCAACCTAAGTGGATCAACGGGATAAGAGACAACGTGGCTTAAATATCTATAATGAGCACATGTTACTAAGGGAAAAATTAATATTTTAGTCTTTTAGGCACAAATAACAGAAAACTCAAATTTATCACATATAACATCTAAAGTATGCTATGATGTGCCAATATCTTCTTCAGGTTAATATTTAATTGTCATTAAGTATTCAAAGGCCAAACATCGCTATGATGCAACATGATTTAACTGTTAAAGCTTCCAAAATACAAGGCAGATCAAACGACAGATTTATCAAAGTCATTTTAAGTTCACTACAGCCAATTGGGTTTGCATGCCATCTTCAAGGTTTGCTACTATCTATCAGTATGCTCATCATCTTCTTTGAATCCTTTACAACATTAAAGTTCCCTACATTTCAAACTTATGTCATTTTCATTGGAAGCATAAACAGACCTATACATGTATAAGATAAAAAATTACATGAAATCTCATACCCTATACATAACTTTAAATCGGTAAAAAATATACACATGGACATATACATGACTTTAAATTTGGACTTTATTTTTTTAGAAAAAGATATTCAACAAGTCGCAACAGAAAAAATGCATCAAGAAAAGTCGATTAGTAATAAAAGACGGATTTAGGAAAAGGGGTACACACAATAGAGCAGAGAAGCTATGCTTAGGCGATCAGAGAAGTTTTAGGCTTCGGTGTTTGCAAGAAATCGTCACCAACACAAAAATCAGATGCCCATATGCCTTATGATTGATGGAGTTTGTTCCCACAGTTGAAGGAGTCACTTTAGTTTTTTTTTTTTGCTCTCCGTACGTAGGCATAGGAATCCCAATATTTTTGGCCGCTTTTGTTCTGTGAGGAGGCGTCCAAAACTTTTGGCCGTCATCAGTGGAAACATAATAAAGTAATAAACTAGAGATGCAAGTAGGGTATTTCATCATATGGTCCCGATGATTTTGTTGTAGATCTAATGGTCTAGTTTATTTATATTAATTTGGTGTACTAAAATTTATTAGGGTATCTTTTATTTAACCGCCTAAGGTGATTAGGAAATAATTAAGTGCGACAGATATGGTCATAATTTATGTGCCATAAATGTTATTGGTGGGAATTTTTTCCCACCCGCCAATTAATTGATTATTAATGATCTTTTTTTACCTTTAATGGCCTAAATGGTGGTCGTAATTGTGTGCTGATTACTTAAAATTTATTGGAGGGAGATTTTTTTATAACTTGCCAATTGATTTCAGGTTTTTTTTACAATTATATATTTTTTGCAATAGTATGATGATCTCGAACTTCATGGCCGGATATTTTTTAGTTAACTCGAGAATTAATTAATTTTTAATCGTTTAATATGGTGATCATTAGGGACCATATATTTTATCTTTAATTTAAATTTTCTTTAACGATGAGATAAATCATGATAATCTATAGCTTTTTAATGACACTCTAAATCGTTGGTCATTATTAATTATTTTTAACGACCGGACTTTAATTTTTAGAGATAATTATTTTTGCTCGCCATTGATGATGCCTTTAATAATGATGACATTCAATTATGGTTGTTATAGATCAGTATTAATGATCATTTTTATGGTCGATTGTTAATAGTTGGTCGTTAATAATGATTTTTCTTGTAGTGGTTTGCTTCAATTTTTTCAATGTTGTTTATCTTCTTTTATATTTTTTTTTTCATTTTGGTTATTGTACCTTCCATAGAAGACCACTATTAATGATCATTTTTATGGTCGATCGTTCATAGTTGGCCGTTAATAATGACTTTTCTTGTAGTGGCTTGCTTCAACTTTTTCAATGTTGTTTATCTTCTTTTATATTTTTTTCGTTTTGGTTATTGTACCTTCCATAGACTAGTCTTATTGTTTACTGATACAGAATCGGTCGACATTTTTTTGAATCGTCGATTGTTTCTCTGTTTTGAATTTTTCAACCTTATCAACAGCTAAATCTTTATACAGGTTTTGATCATTCGGTTCACAAATTCAGAGTCTTCCAACCTCTTAGTGACTAAATCAGTCGATCTAATCCCCAATTCAATTGACCGATTTAAAGTTCCAACTAAATTGATTTTAAACTTATCATTTAGGTCAATAGATTCTTCAAATTGATTAACATGTTTAGTTACCGTGTTGTCATGTTGCACTCTTTTGAGCTTTATTAGTTTTCACTCATTTAAAAAGTATTAGTACCAATTTATTCATTAAATTTATGATTATTAAAATAATCAAAATTTATCCTCTTGATCAATATTTTAAATCATCAAATTTTAAATAAATAATCTAAGTTAAACAAATCAAATAGATTCAAATTCAAAATTCAAAATTTAAATAAATAAATAATCTTTATACATGTTTTGATTGTTTGGTTCACAAATTCAGATTCTTCCAAACTCTCGGTGACTAAATTAGTTGACCTAATCCCCCGTGAACTTTATTATTTTTCACTCATTTAAAAAATATTAGTACCGATTTATTCATTAAATTTGTGATTTTTATTATTAAAATCATCAAAATTTATCCTCTTGATCAATATTTTAAATCATCAAATTTTAAATAAATAATCTAAGTTAAACAAATCAAATAGATTCAAATTCAAAATTCAAAATTTAAATAAATAAATAATCTTTATACATGTTTTGATTGTTTGGTTCACAAATTCAGATTCTTCCAAACTCTCGGTGACTAAATTAGTTGACCTAATCCCCCGTGAACTTTATTATTTTTCACTCATTTAAAAAATATTAGTACCGATTTATTCATTAAATTTGTGATTTTTATTATTAAAATCATCAAAATTTATCCTCTTGATCAATATTTTAAATCATCAAATTTTAAATAAAATGATATAAGTTAAACAAATTAAATAGATAACCAATATTTCATTACTTGAACAAAATTTAATTTGGATATTGTATTTTAAATTTTCATGATTCAAAATATAAGATAATATGTATATAATGCAATGTTAATTGTATGTTTTAATTTATTGAATGAAGGTGCACTACTAGATAACACTAAATATATGTTGCCTTATATCATTAGATTTAAAATGTATGATCTAAATTAAATATCACTTAAGTCATGAAATTTTGACCATCTATGCAGACGTAGCATCGTTCAGCTGTTAATATTTTATTTAATGTGTAGTATTTATGTCTTACATAATAAGTGATACCATTAAATACTACTCATAATTTATATATATATATATATATATATAAATATATATCAAGAAAATGAAGATCGTTGAATAAAGAATATGTGGAGCAGATTTTGTTCCACATGTATGATGTACGAAGCGGTGGTCACTTATGATATTACATACATAAATGTTTTTTTATCTTTGAGGAATGCTCTAAAATATATTTAAACAAACAAAAAGAATCCGAAGGACAAACCAAGAACCAAGAAAGCAAAAAGCTGAAAAGCCTAAAAGGAGAAGAGGAACACAGAAAAGAGATCATGGTCGAGTTGGGACGTTCTCCCACCTCTCTGCCAACGCGCTGAAGCACCCACCACCACTCCACCACCTTCTCCGGGTATTGCCATCTCTCTCTCTCTCTCTCTCTCTCTCTCTCTCTCTCTCTCTCTCTGTTTCTTTTCCGATCCTTTTGCTGCCACCTTCGTTTTTTTTTTCAGTACTCACAGGGACAGCATGAAGCGTTCATTCGGTTCTTACTTAATGCTATGCTTCATGGGGAATCCAATGCGAGCATGCACCAGTACTCACAAAAAAGCATGTCTTTTAATATATGGGTTGCGTTGGGATCATGTTTTCATCATCTGATTTGTCGTTTTAATAGTGCATGCAGAATTGCAGATCATATGGGAGCCTGTTTCCTCTGTGTTTTACATCCTTTTATGTTGTTTTACTGGACATTTAACATGAAACACCAATATGAAGATGAAGTAGTTCTAGTAAGGGACAATTCTTAATCTGATATTGTACTAAGATATCATGTTTTTTCTTCTTCTTCAATCCTTCTGCAGTTACTTCCTTCAGCTCTTTCCTCGCACACACTGACACTATGCAACATCCAACCTTCATGCTTCTTAAGCTCTTCTGAATTCTCCAGGAGAAGAAGGCTGCTAACTGCATTATGGAAGAAGAAGAAGAAGATGGAAGCAACGTTTCTCTCGGTGACTTGGGCAGCAGCGATCAGGAAGGTGGAAACCAAGAGTTGGTATCGATGGCTGTCGAAGTGGACGGTGACTTTAAGCCAATAGAGCACCCGCTCGAGCCGCCGGACGAGGACCGGCCGGCGGAATGCCCGTTACTACCTGATCACTCCCTCATCAGTGTAAGAGATTCGGTGTCTTCGTTCATCTACACATTGATCACGTCCTTTGAAGTTTTTGACTTCTCAGTAGCTGTGCTATATGGTGGTTGCCTTCTTGTTTTGATTGTGTTGCTTCTTTGAGAACATATATGAAAGATGTTTCTGAACTAGAAACATTTGCAGAGGGCTTTACCAAATGCTCATCCTGTTTTGTATGCAATCTCTCTCTTTGTTTTACCATCAGGAGGAATTTGATGCAGAGGAGACGACGATGGAAAGGTTGCCAAAGAGGTTGGAATCTTCAGAAGATGGAGGAAGAGCAGCCCAACAGTCTCCAGCACACACTGAACCTAAAAGGCATCAGATTAGCACTCGGGGGACTGTTCATGTTGCCCCTCGCTGGTCGATATGACAACTTCTTGCGAGCGAATCCTATCAATCCGGGCCATTATATGCAGCTTGTCTACTCCAATAACTCAATATGATTATATTGCGTTCATGCAGAACTTTTGTAATGATGGTGTGAGAATGGTTTAGCTCTTGCCTAATAGTTTACAGGGAGATAACTAAAATATGCCATAAATTGATCTGCTTTATTGCAGCAGTTATCCTTCATCATCCTTTGGCTCTTAGTTCTCAGACTCAAATTTGGAAGTGACATCGAAAGATGGTACATCGTAGAGAACGATCACATTCTGTTCATCGGAAAACAAACTATAAATTGAAAACCGGTGACAAGAGTTTTTTGCATTTCATTAGATCAACTTTTCGTATCCGACAAGAAAAAAGATTTTTTTTTTTGCACATTTCTCAATTTTGGCAAGTGACAAACTGCATGCTAGTCTGAGAAAAACAGTATTTCTTTTTTTGACAATCACAAAACACAATCTGTATACAAGAAATGCAATATATGATCAAATAAACTGATATGTTACAGCTTACTATCTAACTATTAAAAGGTTGCACAAAGCTGAAATTTGAATTGAGGTACAAAAACTTTATGTACACGAATAGAGTTTCATTTGGGAATCCTTAGTAAAACACATACATTCATGAAAACCAATCAGTACAATGAGAAATCTGCCATATCTACATCCTAAATGTCAGCCTACTCAAGAAATACCACTCATTAGTGATCACTAGCCAATGTATATCCTAATGCATCATCATCACATACACTACTATACATTCTTCACGCAAAATACAATGCCGTAAAGTTTAGAGCAGAACCCATCCTATGAAACTGGGTGATCAGAAGTAGCTTCCATGCTTCAATTGAGAGGTGGCGACTCAGGTTCCGAACCACTGACAGATGTGAATGTGGACATGGAATCCTCCTTCGATACAGCAACAAAGTTCAGTGGTGTGGTTGACAATCTCCTCATCTCCTTGAAGTATCCATTATTGTGACCGGAATATGATCGTGGGGTCAGAAGCTCAGGGGTTGCACTTCCAACAGAAAGCCGTCGTGGTGCAGGGGTTACACTTCCATTTGCATGATACCCATTTGGCTTTCGATTGAGACTGTTGCTCCTTTTTGGAATTGGCTTGGAACCAAATCTTGCTTCCCTCTCAGTAACCAACAGAGATTGTAGTTTCTTATGATCCTATGACAAGGAAGATGAATCAAAGTTACTTAGTTATTTGAAGTCAGTAGGATATGCAGAAGACAGCAAGCAATGAGTAGCTACCCGATATCTTTTTTTCTCTTCCTCTTTCTGTTGTCTAGTTAGTTTATATTCCTCGAGAATGGATACTAAGCGCACCTGCATTTTACATTTAATCGTTGTTATATGCATGAACCAAAAGACACAAACTAGTCTAAATAAGGATGATGAACAAAAGAATCTATCTCACTCCATCATAAAGAAAAGGTTTGTTCTTCACATCCTCCCAGTCGAAAGTTCTGTTTATAAGATTGTCGACGACAGCTGTAAAGTCCTTCTGAAGTTAAGTCATCAATTTATTTGACCGAAATCACCAATGAGTATGCAAGACTACCTGGGATTTTGCTGACAAGAATTCGTGCTTTCTCCGCACGCCTCAGGTATAAATGGCCACCTCTCCCAGAACTATACCTGGTACTATCCTGCATCACAGAAGGAAGAGGTGCAATAATTAGAACTCAGCCATTAAGGTTTTGAAAGTTTTGTGGATTTTTCTTTGTTAATAATGTTATAAAGACTTGCTCTAGTTCAATACACATCATGGAATGTTATTAGTAAAGGGTGTAACTCATATGTTTGTCTTGTTCGCAAACGTGATAAGTGTGGTAAACATAGAAACAAACTTACCTGGTTATACTCTTCAAGCCAAGTTTCTTCATCACAGGCAGCTTGCCATTTGCTTATCTTATCCATAATCTCTTTCCTACTCATAACTTCTTCATTTGCTTTCGCTATTTGTGCCTCAATATTTGCCAAAAGTTCTGAAGGATCTACAAGACCTGAATTTTTGACATATCAGCTAGTGAACGAATGAAAGAAGACTTTCAGAGGGGTGCAACAAATGAGACTGAAGTACGAGAATCAGAAGCATACCGGAATCTATCAAAGCAGCAGTTTTATCTGGTGCAGTGCTTGTGTCAGGTTCAATATGTGCTCTTCTACACATCTCTTCCAATTCTGACCTTCTTATGAGAACAAGTTCTTTCATTCTACTAGCCTTTAATTTTGTGAGCCTCTCAACTTCAGCTTCTGTCTGCCAAGGGATAGAAATAAAATTTAACAACCTGTTTTGCAAGTAATTCAATAAGAATTATACTACCATATGTTCAAACCTGCTCAATTGTTTCATGAGAAAGAAGACCACTAAGTGTAATATCATGTTCTGGCTGTTCAAGTATGCGTGACAGTTTGGAGAAATGTTTCCTCTCTTCTTCAGATGAATCCATTAATTTCCATAGCTCAAATAATGATCGGATAGTTTCTCGTAGCTAAAAAGTTAAAGCCGTGATACAGATTATAATCTACATTGACAAAAGTAAACATCAAGAAAGCAAAAAAAAAAAACTCCTGTTACCTTCTGAATCCGAACTTTCTTTTCAGCCTTCAACTTTTGGACAGCTTGAGCAAGACCTTTCAGTGTAGTGTTGCTGATATTTGTTGACTGGCCTGGAACAGTCTCATGCAAACTTGGATGCACTTCATCTACAGTCTTCATGAAGTCCATTCCAAGCAAGGCGCATAAAGAATGCACTTCATTTACGTAATCCAGAACCTTGTGAACTCGATCAGACTATAAGGAAAAGTAGATGATATAAAAGTTAGCGGTAATATGCTGACATCAACATTGTCCAAAATGACATAAAATGGTCAATTTATTGGATAAACTTTGAGGTGAAAAGAGTTAATATGTAAGTAGCACCTTTTCCTTTTGGAGGGAACGAAGTTGTGCATGGTACTCATTGAGCCTCCTTGTCGATAAATCATGTTCTTCAACAATGGCGGAACTATCTTCAATATGAACTTCTTGCTCATTCTCTTTCAACTCAGCACTAATTTTCTGAATTTGAGATCTTATATCTGCAAATTGTTGGATCCGTTGCTCTTTCTTTTCTCTCAGATTATCCAACATTGGTAGGACGGCAGCAAGTTGCTCTTTCAATGAGTCTGATTTCTTGCCTTTCTGCATTTCAGAGGGCCAAGTAATTCAATGCATATTAACCCTCAACATTTAAATACCAATACAATGGTAACTCAATAAATGAAGCAAATTTATAAGTTACAGACACCTTTAAACATGGCACAACCATATGCAAAAATAGCTAGAATGATGACTAGACATACACTGAAGTAAGATTGACATGATAACATAAATATGAAACTCTAAATAAAGAAAAGAAAATCTAACTGGAAATGTGGTATCTAACATCTTGCATTGAATTCCTTCCTGATATTATTCTCATTGTGAACCAACAATACTAAACAAAGATTCAAGCTCCAAAAACCTAGGTGTCGAAGTTATATCCATGTGTACCAGTAAAAATGCAAGAGGCACCAAGAAACAAATATTAATGAAGATTAGCATCATGCAGGATCTGAGAGTTAACAATGTTCTTGCACCATAAAGAAACTGACCTCTCCAACATCGAAGGATCAACTTAGCCATTGTACCAAACATCAGCCTTATATAGAAAGAAAGTTCAGACAAACTATTCTCTAGGTTCAGTGTTCCATTAAACCCCACTACAACTATCTGAAATTGGAACCTACACAGGCATAACCTCAGCATCTCGTGGAAAACATCTGATTCGGAGTAGCATTTGAGTTGCAAATGAAGAGGCATAACTATGTGCACATTTTCAAATTTATTGCCTAAGTTTTCTTTGACATGGATCAGTTTGCAAATTTACCTGTAGTTGAAATTTATGCTCCCCAAGTGCGGCCATGAGAGCTGCAACCTCTGCTTCTTTTGCTGTCACAGACTGATGAAGTTGTGCCTTAGCTTTGCTAGCTTCATCAACCTTACTCTGGTATATTCCCAAACACTCCCTCTCTATCTCGGACAGCATTCGATCCTTATCGGCCTCACTCTCTCCGATCTCTGCCCATATGTTCTGTTTTCAAGGAACATAAGAACATGAATATGATCAATGAAATGTATTGTGAAGATGCATATTGAAATGATTGACTTTAACTTTGATAAGGAAGGTGTGATTCACTCACGAAATCAATTAAGTTAACGGCAAAACATAAATAAGCTTTAAATTTTAAATGTAGAATTAAATTTTAAATGTAGAACACAATGTTTGCATCTTTTGTTTCCCTCACAATTCTATGACAATTGCCTAAAAAACTAAAGAAAGTTACTGCAGAGCAAAAAAAGTGTGAAATAACGCTAATATTCCTAATTTTCTCTGAAATGCAGAAGAAAGGAATGGCTTTCATCCAGAAGAAATCCCTTAAAGAAACTAATTACAAAGAACATCGAGGACAGCATATGACATGCCAAGTACAAGTGTATAACCCATTTAAGTTACAGAAGAAATTCCACAGCGCGCGCGCACACACAAGTGAGAGAGAGAGAGAGATAGAGAGAGAGAGAGAGAGAAAGAAAGAACCTGAAGCTCTTTGAGCAGAGCACTGCACTTAGTTTCCATGCCAAGTCCAAACCCTACCATCTTCTACTTGCCCTCAACGGTAGGAACAAAAATATGAAAGAAACCAAACAAAAGAAAAAGTCTTTCTCTGCTTAGGACCTGAAAAAGCTGAACTTGCAGCAAGAAAGAACAGCAGAGTCCATGACAGAGAAAAAAGAGAAAGAATCACAGGAAGTAAATAAAGAAGCAGAAAAGGGAACGGGAAGTGGAAGGTAGCATTCCATGCTTTCTTAGAGAATCCTCCTCCTTTTCCTTCATCACCACTCCTTGCAACTCGGGATTTGCAGAAACAAACCGAGGTTTTACAGAAAACTAAATCACTGTAAACATGCTATATTAAAGCATGCATGCATGCATGCCTCTCAAGAAGAAAAATAAAGTTGCATCAGGCAAAGGAAACGGAAGAAATGAAACTAAACAGACACAGGTTTAAGAACCCCAAAAAAAAAAGGGAACTGAGGCTTGTTTCAAGGACCAAAAGGAAAAGAAGGGAAGCATAACACTGTGAGGCGTGAGATGTAGAAGTTGGTGATATGAGAAGCTGTGTTGCAGTATGGAGTAAGCAAGGAGAGGAGAAAAGAGGGAGGGAAGGGAGACTTCGTTTTTTCTTCTCTGATCTTGAATTTAATAATATGGTCGTGTATTAAGATTTAAACCTTATATCTTAGTACAGTCATATCATGAAACCATGATTTCACTCAAGAACAAGTTGAGTATAGAGGTTGAGGAGAAATGATTAGTACTGACTATGATATCTCAGAAGTGTGTTCAGAAATCAGAATTGATCAGTTGGTAAAATGAAATCACAAAAAAGTAGGAAAGTAACTGGCCAACTGCTCTACTTCCCTGTTGCAGTGGTGAAAAGGGGGCCACTGACAGGGTGGTGTTGTCCCTCTGTATCTTTCTTTGGCTTTTATGGAGAAAATTGGGGAATCTCTTGGTGATCTGATCATCCACATTGGTTGGTGAAGTGACTTCTCCAATTTGGGCAGGATTGAGTTATACATATATTATGGATTTCTTTTTTATCTTGTCCATATTTAATGCTGGCACATATCTATAAGAAAATGTTGTGGAGGATCTTTGTGATGCATGCTGTATCAGCACAAAGTCAACTGTTTCTCCTTTTTTTCTCTCTGAGCAAAGGTCTGAAAGTAGTACAGAGGAGGGCAAGGATGGCAGGGAGAGTTGGTCTTTATGGGTTTACTGAAAGAATCGAAGACCTGTGTCGTCACAGACTCTCTCAGTTGTTCCGCATTCACAATGCTGCTTTTTGGGCAGTCCTGGTTTTAAATATATGAACACAATTTTGTTTTGGTAGACTTGAGCTAAGGATTACATAATGTATAAGGCAGGCATTTTGCTTGCTGATTTCTGTTCCATCCAACAACTGGAACAGAAGAACAGTCACCATGCATTTTGGATCACTGATTAAAGTTTCAAGATGGAGTTTTGGAGGAGAAAGAACCTTAACGGGATTGTCCTTTTGAGCTGGATTAATCATTATCCATTAGGTTTGTACTCAAACTTTGAATATTATGTTGTGTGGAATAATCATTATCCATCCCTTGCAAGCGTGGAATGTGATTTTTTTTTTTTGCATACTCTTTGCCCATAACATTATTATAACATCACATTAATAGGAGGATAAAAAGTGTGTTAACACATACTGTGTAGCATATGTAGAATAGGAATACTCTCTGTTGTAAAAAGAAAAATATCACGTGCATAGCAATTATATCATTTATTTTGAAATATGTCTATTTAATATTGCATTACACATTTATTTTTTTCTTAAAATATATATAGCAAGGGCATAAAATAGAGAAAGAGTGACAGTATAAATGCTCCAATTAAACTTGCCTGTGATGCCAAACAAAATTTGCTATGCTATCTAGGTATGGTAAATTGTTAATATCCAAATACTTCTTTTTTTTTTCTTTTGGTAAATAATATCCAAGTACTTTTTGCAGATATCCATTCCACGCCAGCCAGGAAAGGTTGGGCCCTATTTGGGTGCTTGCTCATAATAGCAGCTTGGTTGCACCCCCAAGGCTGGTAGGTGAGAAGGCAAGAACAAGGAAGTGTAATGCTCTCTCTCTCTTGGACCCCATGGATTTCTAGGCATTGTAAAGATGTGACTCACCACCAGCCTCTGGCTTCCATCCAAACTTTGATTTTATACATTCTTGCTTGATAGAGAGAGCATCAGAAATGAAAAAATAAAAATAAAAGCAAAAATGAAGATCCATATGTGAGCCCCTCAACCACCATATTAACTCAACAATGACACCTCTAACATAATGTCCCCTTTATTTTTGCATTGCCCATGGAGATAATGGTTAGCATATCTCCCAAATGTCATTGATATCATATTTAGGCAACAATGCATTGCCAATTCAATGTTCTTTTAATTTCTATCTAAGAACACCATGCAAGCAGGCTACCATACTCAAGGGGCAATGTTCAATAGCCACAACCATTCTTGTCACAATTGTTGTATGTCCAATCACTAAGCATTGTCTCTCAACTGATGGCAAGAGATATTGATTTGCACTTGAAGCCAGCAAAATGGAGCAAATCAGGGGGCACTCAACTCTTAATGATGACTCCATTTCCTCATCAGCACAGATCAGGACCATACAAAAAATAATTATGGCAATCTTGTCACACATCATTGTATGGGTCCTGGATTCCTGGGTTTACCTGCAAGTGCATTTGGTACAAGCTTGAGGCTTGGACAAGCATGCACAACTAATAAAAGTTTTGGACAGGCAGCCATGGGTATAAACTAAGCTTAGATCTCAAGTCTTTGGAATCCATGTAGCAAAAGGTAGGCCTTCAAGTATGCAAAGAAAATTTGTAGAAATCTCATCTCAAAATTGCTTTACTTGGTGATTTGGGATTGTCTCATTGATTGTATTGTATTGCCTCATTGCAACTTAGGAAGAACTACAGAAGGTTAATGTAGGTTAAAATAACTTCAATGTACTATGTTTACTTGAAATATAAATACCCATGGATTTCATATTATTTAAGTGCAGACTGGAATTAGGTAGTGGTAGCTGGTGAGGTAGTGGGAGCAAAAAAGAAAAAAATTTAATTGCAGCACTAACAACTAATGATTGCTGGTAGGCAAAGGTTCCTGAGGAGAGAATACAAGAAAGAAACAAGAGGACTATGGCTTAGCTGGCTATGATTAACTTTGTTTGCTGACATGATCCAATCCAACAAAGCAATTCCAATATCTCATATATGGTTGCTCATCATCACCTATCATTTGAAAAGAATAAATAAATAAGTAAATGAATAATCTATCGTAAAAAAAAGGGAGAAGATATGACATGTCCTGACTCCTGATAATTAAATTGACCAGTTCAACAGATTGAGCACTTCATGCATCCATCAGCTTTTTGGAAGCTTCCTTGCCACAGGCTCATGATAAGTAATAAATTACTGAAGTAACAAAGCAGACCACAAAATAAATGCAGAACAATCTTATATGTCTGCATGCCTAATGACATAATGGTGGCTCATAACTGGTAAAAGTGGCTGGCAAAATGGTGGGGTAAATCTCTTTAATAAAAAAAGTTCCAATGATGAATTGTATATTTATGTTTTTTTTATTATGTCCTTGTGTATCATTAAAAATATCATTAATGTTAAGAAGATATGGTGAATTTGAGTTATTTTTTAAATCAATATCTAATAATAATTCTACACGCATGTGTAAAGCATTTTGGATTTATGTCAATATAAATAATATTTAAAAAATGAGTCTGTAAATTCACTTTTATGTGAACCCAATTTTTTTTTAATTCATTCTTCATGAATAATTTTAGTGAGTCTACACTCCATATACCTCTAAAAAGTTTAAAATGATTGAAATCATCATAATGAAATCTTGAAGAGGGTATGTAGAGAACTGAAGGCCCTTTTAATATATTTTAATTAATAACACAAGTCTTCCATATTTTAGTTGATTGGACAGTGAGAAGAAAGATGATGTAATATTAGTAATGATAAATAAAGAGAAAAAAAAGCATACAAAAGAAATACAAACTATACGTGGTTTGGATATAGATATCCAAATCCTCGGTCATTACGAAATTATACAAAATATATTGCTACCCAAAATCAAATACATGGTGAAACTAAAAAAATATGAAAAAAAATACATATATAAACTTTAAAAAGTAGGATTGAATGATGAGTCTTCATTTAAATATTAGTCATGGTTTAGTTGGAAGGTCCTAATGAGCGTAGGGCCCGATATGGACTCTCTTATTGTTTCATCCACCACTATGTACAACTTGATCTTTTTTTCTTGTTACAATCTTAGATCCATTTTTTTATATTGCTACGTAACATAATATATAGATCAAGTAGCCGACTATTATAATTGCGTCCATCAATTTGCTCATGTTTCCCTTTGCATTTGTGAAATATGTACTAAAAATAGTTGTCTGAAATATTTTTTTTTAATTAGAGTAGGAATTCTAGATCCATGTTTCAGATTCAATTCCTATTAACGCCTTTTCAAATCATGCATCAAGAACTCTGAAATCTCATTCTCCAAATTTATATATTTGTTCATCAATTTTGCACTAAATACAAATAGAAGATGACTCCATTTAATGCTACAAATTAAAAGAAAAGTGCATCAATTTTGGAGGACAATTGAGCCAAATCAAATTTAATATTGTTTGTGTTTAAATGCATGCCAAATATTATGGGTGTTAATAAGTGTGCTACTAACAATTCTAAAAGCTTAAGTCTATAAAAAAATATTTTTATATTTATAATTTTAACAATCTCTCGCATGTGAATTGCTGATAATTTTAATATAATTCAAAGTCTAACACGTGAATAACTAAGAGAAAAAAAAATTAATACGAGCAACGGCGAAATTTAAATTCGAGACTTGTATTATTAATATCCTAAAATTTAAGTCAACAAAAAATAACATCTTTATATTTATATTATATTAAAAATATTTTTCATAGATTTAAGTTTTTGGAATTATTAGTATTATATCTCATTTAACATAGTATCAGAATAAAAAATTCTGAATTTAAATTATTAAAAATTATTTTTTCTTATTATTGATATATTAAATTTTGGGCTGCATCAAACTCAGTTGAGCTTCAACTTTTAAGGTTATTGATAATAAATAGGAGTTTGGAGAGAGAAAGAGAACGTCTCTCATTCACTGCATAAAGGTTGTGTTTGACAATTAAAAAAATAGAGTTTAGAGGTTTGACTTGGTCAAATCGCTATTTTCTTTAGAGTAAAGTGTTTGATAAATTATTTTATAGGTTAGCGGTTAGCGGTTGAGTGGTAGGCTATTTTTGTTAACGTTTAGCGGATGAAAAATAGAGGTTGACTTTTATACACAATTTACCCTTTCTTTTTTATTAGAACTTCTATTAGAGTTTGAGCTATGTAATAACCATAAATACTTGTATATATTTAAATATTATTGACAATAATACATACAATTTTTTTAATTTAAATTTTTTATTTATGCATGTATATTTATTTAAAAAGATTATTCTAAATTAATTATCATAAATCACATAAAAAGTTTTTAGAAATTACATAATATTATAAATCAAATGATTTATCATATTAATGTATTAAGCCTATTTACGTCATTTTATAATTATCAATTAATTTTACCATCACATTTATCAAACACTTTTTTATTATCACCTTAACGAACCGCTAAATATTAACCGCTAATAATTAATCGCTATCCATTAAATAAATCTCTATCCGCTTTTAAACCGCTATCCGCTTATTAATTCGCTATTGATGTCAAACACAGCCAAAGTATTACTCACCTTCGGCTAAAACTAGACTACAATGATCAACTGCTTTTTGAGGTGCACGACGACCACGGCGTCACTAAACGCAAAAGTAAAATGATAGTGTGCTTAGCTTTAACTAATAATATTTTTTTGCAATGTCTTAGACTCGTATGCGGTTAATATTTTACGCATGAGGTGGTGAAGTTGTTCATCTTGGAATGCACAAAATTATAAATTATAATATTTTTTTTCTCGTATCTTTTATATATTACAACTTTATAGAGTTTGTAATGCTCTCTAACTTACAAAAAATACAAAAACAAAGAAAAACAAAATAACTATGTTGCCCCGAATATGAAACCCACTTATAAGTGAACTACGCAAAAATTGTATCTTTCAGACTTTGTTTGGATGTACAAACAAATTTCGTTATTTAGTTCATTACCCAGAGATTCGTGGTTTAATACATAACCTAAAACGTGAAAAAATATAATAAAATCTCGCCAGTGAAAATTAAAGTAGGAACATCAATAATTAGGTTGACTGACACCACATCAATGTTTTTTTTTCTCATCAGCATCGCTTTAATTTCGCTTTGTTATAAAGTTTATATGTTTCATTCAATAATGTTGATATTATAGATCCCATCTAGCAATGCAACAAGGATTGATGAGGACATTTGAATAGGGTTAAATGACATAATTAAAAGGGTCGAAAAAGTAAAGTGACATTTTCTTAAACAGAAAATTAATGCAATTTCTTTAATATAAAACTCATAAGCCAACAAAATAAGAAAATAAAACTGAAAATTAAAGAGGCACGAAAAATTTCGTCCCTATATGAAAATTTTTGAAATTTCATAATTAACGAATTGAGAAGTGCATCCCTTATTAATTCCCACCATTTGTTTTTTTTAAATTCTCGGCATTTGATTCCTCAGTGATATTTGGTGCAAAAGTCTAAAATTTGTTGATAATTTGAATGCAAAAGAGGCATATCGAGACCAGTTGAATAGCCGACAGAAACTGTGCTAAGTCATTTTCCCCTCGAGCATTTGGATTCCCTTCAATTATTTCGGCTTTAATGATTGATGAGGAGGATTTAATTAATATATCATATATTCTGTAAAAGAAAAAAACTTAGCCAGCATCAACCTCAATTGTAGTAGTTTGGTACTTAATTTATTCTCAATTTTAAGGGAAAAAAGAATGCACTACCTGTTGGCAAGTGATCGCAGTGTGTGTCAATGTAAAGGCGCATAAATCGCGCTAAACTTGTGATGTGAAATGAAAGTATGAAATTTGAAATGGGTGAATTTTTTGTCAAACATTCGTTAATTTAGGAGTCATTAATAAAATTAAACTTTAAAATAAAAATTTATTTTTTTTATTAATTAGTTTAAGTTGAGTGACTTGTTGGGCATCACTCTCTGCCAAATAATTTCATTTCATTTGCTTATATCAAGACGTTCCCCATCTAATGAGATCAGTGTCTCATGATCAACTTGTTTCAAAATGCTCTCTGTATAGATGGGGCTTACGTCTTAGAGGATCTCGCGTCTCTGATCAGAAGGTGTCTGCTCGAGTATCCGTCCAAGCGTTCGCTCAAGTGTTGCTCAAGATGCCCTGCATGACCAACTTCACGATCTATCATCCCCAAATATTTTGTTGCCTCAAACTCTCAAATATCATTAAAAAAAGATTTATCTTAGATGCACCACTGCATGATCAGCTTCGCGATCCATCGCGCCTAAATATTTAATTGTCTCAAATTCTAAAAAAAACCACTAAAAAGGACTTATCTAAATGTCTTAATCATCTAAACAGCGTATGTGATCATATCCTAGTTAAAGGCATCGTGACACAAATTTCATCTTAATAAACATACTATGCACGGGTGCGTAGATAGCGTATAGTGCACAAATTTCAGCAAAAGTTATATATTTTAGTATATTGTCGTACATTCATTAGAATTTTTTATAAGAAAATAGAATAAGATAGTTCAAAAAGAATTTCTCATATATATTACATAAAATTTGGACTCAAACGTATGAACCAAGAGAAGCATTTATTTCTAAAAGTGCTTGGACAAGAGATCGAGAGCTCTATCGAAAGGCTTTTTTTATATATTTTTTTTAAAAATGTTAGAACTAGAGATCAACAGTCCTACTATTTGGAGCAAAAATATTTGAAGTATCTCCTCTAAATTTGATTCCTCATCTTAAGACAGAGATTAAAATTGTCATAATCTCTATTAGTAAAATGATTGGAAGGTTGATAAAGGATGTTTTACTAGACGACCACAAATTATTCATGCATGCAAATGTAAAAAGAAAAAAGAAGACATCAAGATGACAGTAATTACACTGACCTTTTTTTATCAAGTGTAGACAAATTACAAATATACATTTAATTAAATCAAAATCAGATGGATCTCTCCAAAATAAAATCCTAGCTCTCTTATTATATATATCACACGTGCAGGTGCGGATTATGTTCTTTTTTTTTCCAAGCAACGCCAACATGACATGGTGTTACAAGTAACAATCAAAGAGCACCTCATCAATTTGCCTTGGTGTAGGTTTCCTTGTCGGCAAGATTTAATAAATATATGCGCATAGACTTTGGGGAAGTGCATCTTTTCGATAATTTGGTGAGGATGGGCTCTTCAGGACACCATCTTAATAAATTGCCAAGCTTTATCCAGCGATGCCAAGGGGTCCCATTGGGTAGGCATATATCCAGTTGGAACACAGCACCAAGAGTGCCCTTTGATTTCATAAGTCTATATATCTCAATTTACACACACATATTTTTCGAAATGTTGATGTTCCAAATATACAGGAACAAATAGAAATATCAAATACCAACGAGAATTAGAGTGGAGGATAAATTACTTTTTCTCATCTAAAAAGGTTCTCTATCTAGCGTTTCTATGTGCATCGCTCGAAGTCATTATATTTAGATTTATAATTCGAAATGATACATATTAACTTGAAAAAAGTCTCAAAAAACTTTGATGACAACTGAAAAATTAGGGATTTATAAAAACACTGATATTAATACTAGTATTTTTTAAATAAAAGAATGAGTATTGTTAAGAATATAAATATAAAGATATTGTTCTTTCTATTGGCTTAAGCTTTTAGGATTGTTGGTAGCACATCTAATTTAACATGTTATCAGAGCCAGAGGTCCTGAGTTCAAACATCGGCGTTGCTCGTATTAAAAATTAATTTCCTCCCTTAGTTGTCCACGTGTTGAGCTTTGTGCTAGACCAAAGTTGTCGACGGCCCACACGTGAGGGAGAGTGTTAAAAATATAAATATAAAGATATTGCTTTTCATATTGGCTTACACATCTAAGTTAACAAGTATATTGTAATAATATATACACTGCCTAATTTTTTTTATTTATGTTATTCGTAATTTTGTTTTGAAAATTTTCTCATTGTCCCCACCGTCCCCCACCCCCACCTCCCCAAATTATAAATAATATTATATTAAAATTTACAAATATACATTATTGCATTATACCCGGCAACACCTTTCGAAATTCAATGCGGAGATTATCTTTTTAGCAGTTCAATCCACTACCCAGTTGAACCACTAAAAAATATGATTATTTTCTATTATGTTGGATGGCACAATGGCTATGCATCAGAAGTGGTTGCCATAACAATCTTCCCCCATGTATCGTATGTAACAGAACTATTGAGAGCCTTTTGAATCCCTTTATTTCTCTTTGAATTATTTTCACCAACACCCTCTTTATTATAATTTTTTTCCACAAATAACCTCAAACTATAATTTTAACAATTTTAGTCCCTAAATTATGTCCGCTTTAACATTTTAGTCCTCTGTCAATTTTTTTTATTAAAGTTAATTTTTTAAATATGTTAAATGACACTTGTACCCTTACGTAAAATTTTAAAATATTTTTTATCTTTTATTATTTATTAGTTTAAAACACTTATATCCTTTACTAATCTTTTATTAGATTAACAAAATAAGTAATAAAAGATAAAAAGTATTTAAAACTTTTATATAAGAGTACAAATGTCATTTAATAAATATAAAAATCTAACTTTAACAGAAAAAAATAATAAAATCAAATGTTAGGACTAAAATGTCAAGGTGAGAATAGTTTAAGGATTAAAAATGGTAAAATTTTAGTTTGAAGTTATTTGTAAAAAAAAATTACAGTACGGTGAGTGTTAACGAAAATATTTTTTTCTTTTTCAAATAGTTGCATGAAATACGAATCATATATGCGCCCATCTATAGGGTTCAATCTCAGAGTCTTTAGGATTATCAATTTTAGAAAATAAAAGGACTACACAATTCTTATCATTTATTATAAGCTAAGAACAAAGAAAAAATTATTATTATTATAGGTGATGCGTCTACTTTTTTTAATATTTTTTTGTCTTAAATAACCCAAACATACAATAGATTACTTTTAAAAAATCCAGAAATCATTTAAGGCTCTTTGTGCAGACGTAGTAGTTCATAGGGCAATGGGCATAGTTATGATATGACGTGCAGCCCAGTACCCGGCCCAAACCACTCGACAGCTTCCTTACCCAAAACCTGTGCGAGTACTGTCACCGAGTTCGATTGACATACCTAATTAGATTGACATACCTAATTAACATAGGTGTGTCCCTTTTCAAAATCGAAAGCTAATAGTTTTGAGTTTGAGCCCCGAAGTCGTTAATTTAGTGTGAGAAATATCATTTCTGCTCTTTACTTCGACTCCGGATTAATTAGGTGTTAATAGTCCTGGACATCGGAAGCTTCGAGCGGGTACCCAAAAAAAGAAATATACATAAACAATTTATTAAGGAGATTGTTATTCATTGAACAAAGATTATTTTTTATAAATTTATTATTCTCCTGTAAAGACAAAAGAGAAGATTTTGTATTTACATAAAAAAGATCAAACATTTTATTAAATGAGGAAAAAAAGTTAATTAAAAATAATGTATTTGTCATTTCAAAAGAAATAATCAAGGAAAAATTATTTGATTTTAATTAAAGATTTTGGACAAATTGAACTAATCTTATGATCCCAAAACTACAAAGTTTGGTAGGATAAGATATTCAGATTTTATTTCTTAGCCAAACGACCTTAAAAAGGTAAGTAAAGTACAGATAATAAAACTTAATATGCAAATGCAACCATAAACAAATACTCGGTACTTTTGGACTCGTGTACGATTGACAACTCGAAGAAAATTTGAAGCTTCAGTTTGTTAATTTGGACATTAACACAAAGAAAAATACTACATCCTCCTAATACTCACGTATTTGAAACACCTCATTATGTGTGCTCTATTGTGAGAGGAGGATTTAGAATGATGAGTTGGAAAGATATAGCACTACTCATAAAACAAAACACATTGTCAATGTGATGGGTATTTTTCATACCTGTCACACCAACAGACCCATTTGAGCATTTGAACCAAACTGTTCTCAAGGCTCATGAAAGGAAACATTTGTGGAATGTAAAGAAATTCATAAGAAAAGAAAATATGTGAAAACATGACTTCATTCCAGTCCAATGCATATGAGAAGAAAAACATCATTCAACAGTGCAAGTTTCAATATCTTTTTTTTTTCTCTTTACATAAATAAATCTAATTTAAAATTTCTTGTTCTGTATCATTTTGAATATATTTGACAACACTATGGGAGAAAATGAATTAATACAAGGAACATCATTTTCTCATTGCTTACCTACCGTTTCCACATAGAGAGACATTGGATACAACATAAAGAATCTGCCTTCCAAAGTGGCATTGCAGTAAAAAATAACTTGCCACAATGGTACCACACTTCAGAGCCGTATCATTGTTGATTGCCTTGGAAACCAATATGTTGATATACCTTCCACTTACAACATCACCCTAGAGCTTAACCAATCAATAATGTCACTAGCAATCTCATCCCTTTCTGGCTCAAACAGGAGATCATGCAAGAGACCTTCATACAATTTGATGGTTTTGTCAGATGAACATGACTCAACATAAAGTTTCTTTGAGGCTTCAGGGTCCGTCACAGTGTCAGCAGTACCATGAAGAACTAGGAATGGAACAGTTATTCTCTTTAGGTTCTGTTGCAAGTATGATGTTATTTTGAGGAGTTCATAACCAGTTCTAACTCTGATGGAACCAGTAAATACAAGTGGATCAGTATATTTAGCTCTCAAGGCCTCCGGATCTCGGGAAACAGGTGGACCATTCCGATATGAAGCATTAAATTGATATTTTGGAACTATAAGAGCAAAAATTGGTGCAACAACCTGAGAAATAAAAAAAATGTTAATAGTCATTATTTGGAAATCTCTTATGAATGCATATGTACTCCCAGACATTCTCTACAAATCAAATTTGGTATAGGAAAGTGTTTCTGTCAACAAGTAGGTACAACGTAAGGTTTTTTTTTTTTCCTAACAAAATGCAAAGTTAAAGTCCCATAAATTGTAGAAACAACATACGGTCATGTTCTCTCAAAGCTAAATCATTCATGTCATCTTTCAATCAATATGGCTGCTAAAGATACCAGAGTAAACAAATCAATATTTAATGTTGATAATTTTCATATTTGTAACAAATATTACTTTTAAAAAGTCCAAATTTTATCAAAGATATTATATAATGGTCTTATGTGACTACAAACTAATGAGATATAAATGACTTATGCAAAACAACTTCCTCTCTCTTCATTTTTTATTATAAGGACAACCACCTCTGGTCAAGAGACGTTACGGGCTTATGGCAAATACAAGGTTCATATGGTAGAAATTAATGCTATGAATAACCGACTCCACTAAAATCATATCCTATTTGAGTTTTGCTACACAACAAAGAAATGCAACAGGAAGTCAAAGAATATATTGTAAAATCTTGAATTTTTTTCAGTGTAAAGGATGTTTACCAGGTGCAGTCATCCATTTAATTAATAAAGAGCTATATTACATAAAGGTGTCCAATTACATATTTAATTTCTCATCCACTCTCGACTAAAGAACTCCGCTAATGCTACAATATTCTCAACATAACACGTATCCCCTCTAAAAATACATCCATTATGATGGAACCAAAATAGACCAAGAAAAGGCTAATGGTGATGCTCTTCGACCTTTTGGCGCATACACATGAAGATCCGGATACATTACGATGAACCCATATGTCCCCTCTAAACTCTTGAATTAAGAATTATTAAATAATACAAAAATCTCAAATAAGAGTAACGAACATCATTCATATTTGACAATACATCAAAATCCTATAAAAGTTTGGACACTTCAAACTACTGATAGAATCTACAAGAATTTCCACCATCATACATATCTATGTCCAATATGGTTATGACATCTAGCAATAACTAGAACATGAAATGATCAAAATTTATCAATAGAAAACTTCTTTTATCAACATAATTTATTCCCATAAGACATTCATGTACTTACTGCAACTATTGGATGAGATGGTTGAATGTGTATAGCAGGTGATGTCAAGACCACACCTTTGATGCAAGCTTCTATGTTGGGGTCCAAAACTGCCTGCATTATTTCATTGAGAAAGCAACACAATGAAAGTTATACTAAATGATGCATGAGGATTTCGAGAATAATTAAATTAATCATATAAAAATGTCACTTGTTCAACACCTTCAGAATAATGGCAGCGCCAGTTGAGTGACCAAAGATAAAGCATGGCAAACCAGGGTGTTCTGCTAAGATGCTCTGAAGAAATGCTTTCTGTATACACCAAGAAACATTAGAAAGAACTCTAAAAAATGCTTTAGGATGAACGTTTAAAAAATTATTTAGGATGAACATTTAAAAAATGCTTTAGGATGAATAAATCAAGTATCAAGAAAGTGAATACCAGATCGTCAACAGCATAATCAAGTGAATGAACATAACCATGCAGTCCATCACTTCCGCCATGTCCTGATGAGATAAGCAACCCAAAATAAAACTCATAACCCATTCTTTTCTCATTCAAAAAAGAAATTAGAAAGAAGTGCTTATTTAGGAAAATTGATTCTAAATCATCATATTCAACAAAACTTTCTTTCTCAAAATCAATGACCAATACAATGAATTTGAGTTCAGAATTATGTTTCTTGTAAAACCCTGATGAACACATATCATATGATCTAGCAGACAGCTCAACTGAGATGGCCTGCAATATGTCTCAAATAGTCCCTAGATATTTTATTTCCAGTATTAATATAATGGTCCTATTTCAGAAAGTCTGGAGCTATATGATTAAGGAGATTTCTAAACTTCAAACCAATTCAGATTCCTTAGACCAAATACTTTGAAAGGATAGGTCAGAGAGCAATGTAAGCATAAGTAGAATGAAATCTCAAAAGATAAAAACTTCAAAACAATGAGTTCATAATATCAGAACTTGATATATGCTGTTTTAACATAAAAAAAAATCAACCAGTTAACAAAATTTCCCATTGTCTCATAGTGTGATTTTGTGTACACTTGTTTTGAACAAAAAAAAATTGACAAAATATATTGTATTAAACTGGAACACAACACAATAGAAAGAACTTATCCTTAAGTAACTCACCAATCCAATCCATACCCTGGACTTTGAATCCACAACCATTTAATTGCTTTGCAAAATGATCATACCTTCCACTGTGTAACATTAATGAAATTGTCAGCAGAAACTCATAACCCATATATTAAACTGACACTAATGAACTAAATATGACTACACACCTGTGCTCATTCAGACCATGAAGAATAATAACTAGACCCCTGCAATATACAAATCGATATCAATATCTCGATAAAGTCATTTAAGGACCACAAGTTTCTGTTACAAGATGTGGAGTTATACTACAAAAATTGTTAGCAAAACATAGAAATTGTTTGTGAGAGATGATTGCAAGGTTTCAAAAGAGATGCAAAATGCAAAATTTCCACACACTCTTAAACTCAAAATACAGATTCTTATGTACAACTGCATACTTGAAGACTGCAAAAGTGCTGAGCACAAGTTTGTATGTATTTCATAGTTGTCTTAACAAACGTTAGAAAAACTAGAATAGAAAAAAGACACTAAGACCAACGATTTTGGCAAACGAATTAAATGCAACATGTGCACAAAATGGTTGAATCATATACCACATTGTAAATTTAACCGAAAAAAAACATCGTAAAAAATGACACAAACTGAAAATTAATGTGAACACCTCCTGTATCAAAAGTAACTAGCTCTACTACCATAACCTTAGGTCATCCCACCACAACTTGAAAGGAACTGTTAAGCTAAGATTATTGTATGGTTTTATATAATTTGGATAATTTAACATGCTCAATATAATCATGAAGTGATAGATACTCCAAAATAAATTTGAAGGATTTTTCATATTGCGGTAACTTGATAACATTTCCTCGATATCTAATAGCATGCAGTTAAAATACTCAGAATTGAGATGCTAGCACGAGAGGAAGCAAAAGATATGAACTGGCACCTGCAGCATTGTTGTCAACTACAAACTAGTGTACTTCAATATTACTCCAAATACAATGAAACAATCTTACATGGTTACAACAATGAAACTCAATAATAAAGTTATGTCATCATTCATTGTTGGACATGATGATTGTTATCTTAAAAAATCTGTCAATGTAGTCTTTCTCATATTGACAACAAAATATTAGACCAACTTCAATATTCCTTTCAACTACTTCCAATCTCAGTAATTAAGTAAATCAATATTTTCCCAAGAAAGACCATGAGGTCAACCTTTGTGGTGTCTGTCATTCTTCAAATTCTGTTCCTTTATTTGACAGCTTTCACTTGCAGAATCCAAGAGATTGAATGCAAAGTTCTTATTTCCTTTCCAATGATTTTTAACAGTTTGTACCCTTTTTTCCATGCAAAGTTGGCATCAAATTAACTCCTTGTACTTATTATGTACCTCAAAGAAACATAAACCACCAACGGGGGTTGGGGTGGAGTGGATAGCGGCTCCTCCCCGCTTAAGCAGAGGTCTCGAGTTCGAGCCCCTGTGAACGCAGAAAATCCCCGCTGGGAGCCTCACCTGCCACAGCCAGGCACGCGACCCGGGGCAACACCAGAATAGTCGGGCTCGATGGTGGGCCGAGACTCCAACCCGTGACCGATGCACATAACCGTTAGCGCCGCGTGGGTTGGAGAATCGGCGCCGCTTCCCGGACACTGGGGTGACAACCGAAAAAAAAAAAAAGAAACATAAACCAATAATAGTTGACCCTTGTCCATATAACCAACACAACTATGCCCCATTAGAAAACTCTTTCTATTGGGAACAAGGGTGTGACATACCGGCTCACCCTAGACTCATGGAGAGGTCTCAGTTTGATTCCCATGGGTATTACTTATGCATTCCATTATTTTCAATTTTTCTTTTCTTTTCTTTTCTTGTATCATACTCATGAGCTTTTTTTAAACTGAAAAAAGAGAACTCTTTTTATTAGTTCACATTTGGAGATTTCACTGTTGCATTGGAATAAAACTAAGCACCTTGGTATTTAAAAATTTCATTGCCAATGACAAAGAACCAAAAGATGGAGAATGGCAATGTGAGGATGCAGGTGAATTTTATGTAATAAAAGACTTTACCGTTGCCTTCAAAGAAAAAAATACCTTACTGTTAATTTGATGATGAGAAATGATCTTGCCCTTACTTTAGTGGTCCAAGTGTGGTACTGTTTAACTAGTGGGTTCACTGCATATACCTGTTGCAGGACCATGATGATGATCCTAAATTCCTAATAGGAAGAAAGTTTTTTTTTGCTTTAGCAGAACATAACAGGGTCTTCAAGAAACAGAATTTTTTTCTCTTCTCAGATATATATTAGAAGGGAGGAAAAAAATTATGATCCATGCTAACAGACGAAAATGTTCACACGTAAAGAGCAGAACTTTATCGAAGAACCCTTATTTCTTCAAAGCAAATATCAACCAGAGTTAATGGAAAATCCCATGGTTTGCTCTAAAAAGTTGAAACATAACTAATATTCCATTCATTTATTAGCTCCATTTCTTTTCCGTCGTGATTAGCAACCGAAATTTGAAGCATTGTTCTTAGTATTCTCGTTGTACGAATAAAACAAATTAATGAACGGGCGGTTACCGTGTTTGAACAGCTACAGGGGCCCACGACTGGGTGAAGAGCGTGTCGCCTCTCGCCGTGACGAACATGGCGAACTCCCTCCGGCTCCTCTCTTCTTCCGCCACTGCTGCCTCCCGTACTCTCTTGATGGCCAACCCCCTCCTCGCCGCCGCCTCCCTATCCGCCGTCCTCCTTCTCGCCACAGCCGCCGCCGGGGCCCTCGCCGACGACTGCCGTCGGAACGGAACCAACAGCAAGAGGAGGAACCCGTTCATCAGAAGCAGCAGCAC
>LTAE01005191.1:9392-29385 GCA_001647135.1 Pontederia paniculata | reverse complement strand
ATAATGCCTTGAATCTTAACCCAGTGGAAACCTATATGACCCCCTGCGCATCATAGCCGTCCCATATTTGGGGCGGTGAAGCCGCCCGTCCCATACGGAGTCCCCGAAACTTAGATAACCTTAGGATTTATGTTTCCTATTTATATTGGGAGTCCATATATAAACTCACTAGGGTTTGGGTTATTCTGTATCTTGTATCATCTATTATTTTTCCACATTAAAGAAATAACTCTAGCCGCCGCCTAAGGACGTTGTCCAGTTAAGGGTGAATCTCGTAAATCCGTGTGTCTTCTCTGAGTTGATCTCTCTCTCTCCTATTTTTCATAACACAGACTTTATGGGGGAAAAGAACCTGTTTATAAATGTTGGAACAAAATCAACATATTTAATGTTCCCATTTTTTACATTGGAATTCATTAGAACTAACCTAATGGAATATGTATATATGCTTACAATTCACGTATGATATTGCTTATAGTTTCTTTGAAATTAATGAGCGTGCCAAACACGATGTCGAGCATATTTTTATTCGTCAAATTTTAAATCTACTATTGTGATTTTTTTTATTAAAATTGTCCATATATGGATCTAAGTGTATATGAATGATACAACTCTTTATATGAATAATTTTGATGACAAATCTTAACTGTAGATTTAAAATATGACGATTAAAAATATATTTGAGATGACATCAATAAAGTTATGTGTGATATATTTATCTTTTTGTTTTTTTCTTTTACTTTTAAGCATAGTGTTTCGTTACTTTGTAAAGAAATCAAAGAAATATAAATTATTTATAAACAAATAGATGTGAAAAGTTAGATCCAGAAAAAAAATCTAATTGTCAGCTAATCGTTAATTATAATACTAATATACATATTATGTTTGTTTTACTTATTATTATTAAAAGTTTGTATAGAGAAATACGATGTACTTATAGTTAAAAAAAGGTAAAATATGATGATTTGATACACTTTGAAATTGAATTGTGTTGGAGACATGATCCTGTAATCACTCATATGATAGAAATAGAAAGAAGGAAACGCCTAAAAATGAGGAAGGAAAGTGATGGGCCGATGGCGTAGTAGTGGGTCATTCCTTTAGGCCTTTTTTATGTAACATATTTGTTTGATCTTCATATAGCAATATATTTTTAGTTTTTCTCTCTAGGGCTTATTACCTATGATGTACTGGCATAAAAATGCTATGACCACAAATTTATTACCTTGGGAGATGGATTACATTTTACAGATAATTAGTAAAGAAAATATTTGATAAATGTCAATTAATTTCTAAGGTAATGTATTAAGATCCAAGCCGTTTGTAGATACATATGCTATAGGAGTTAGTACCTATGTCAAATTGATCCTTGTTCATTTATTACTTGATAAGATCAACCTGCAATTCTTCGACATTATCCAATGAGTATTGAAATATCAATGATCCCTTAGCAATGAATTATGAAATGGAGACTAATGAGTGCGGATATTTATATTAGAGAGTTGATCATTCAAGGAATTTGCTGCTTGGATAGTGTGCCGGATAGAATCAAGAGGGATCTAAGAATTCCAGGCCGAGAGTTGTGGAAATCCTATTTAAGATAATTTTTTATTCTTTTTGTTATGAATTTGATGACGGTGTACTCAGGTACATCATGTATCATATATATTAAATCGTTAGATTTGAAATCTACGATTAATTTATTTAATATTTTTAGTTCTTATTTATTTGTTTCAATATAGATCTTAGATTAAATGTGCCATGTTTTTCGTCAGATATCTACGATATAATATATAATTTTGAGCGGTTATTTCTTATGTGTGCTTTCATTATTTATGTTGGACATGTGATTAACCGTCCACGACGAATTTTAGTTGTACACGATTGCATGATTAATATAACCATCCAACTGAATAGTTTATAGAATTTTTAAAAATTGAAATGACACATTTTTATACATAGAGGTGTTTAGTCATTTTGTTCAAGTGCGGATAATCGTGCAAAAAGATTGCCGAAATTTTGCTAGAACTTTAAATATTTTGAATTGTGAACTTATGATCTTTCTTTCACAGTAAAGTATTTAGAATACCAATTTATTATCCTATAAAAATTAATACTTTACTAGTGGGAGATCCAATTTTTTAATCATCAAAATCCTTGCACTTTTTGTGTGATTTCTTGTTATCTCTTTCTGTTTTCAACATATACATTATTAGAAGAAGTAGAGTTTGTTTGGTAAGAATTCATTTGATGGTGTAATGGTATCAGTTCCATGAACATAAATGATCCAACGACCATTGCGGCAACAATGACTGTATGATAATTTGGTGGGAGGCTCTGCGTCTGACGTAACCATTCCGCTAACAAGAATCCATCACTCCACTATTTTTTTTTTCTTTTCTTTTTGAATGTGACTTTTTTTATAATAATAATTTTGGCTCTAGCATTCCCAATTATACATAACATCCATGAAACCTGTGAATGTGGGGGCAGATTTGATGTGGATATATAATTGGCAGACCGCAAGCTAATTGAGCATCTAATGATTTCTGTTTATCTCCTGCCTTAACCTTGGAAGAAGCATCAAGAAGTTAACAATAGTTCCCTCTTCCCTGACCTACTGATTAGAATGGAAACTTTTATCATCAGTGTTACTGGTACCAATGGTGATCATCTTTCTAACTTGAACATCACAAGTCGTTGGTACATAAATGACATTTATCACCTTGCACAGCACAGTTGCACTTTACATTTCCGCTTGTGGCCCTAAAGATCATGCAATAGAGAATTAAAATTTCGATTCACCATCGAATTTGACTAATATAATATTTGCTCTTGATTACAATTTTAGTATAGCATAATGATAAATGAGATTATTAGCAAAAATATTTTATGTACGCTATATAGGTACTGAATTTGAGACATGTTTAATCGATGAAAATTTGCTTAATCATCCATAGTTGTTTGCACTTCATAAGAAATCAATGATAGGCCAATAGGAAAGTTAGGTGGTCAACTAGTTAGCTGATCACAATAACCAGGGCAAAGCATGGGACATCAAACTTGTTGCAGCTTCTGAACTATTAGAATAGTGATCTTGTCCCATGCAAATAATCACTTACTAGAATTGATTATGTAGAGTGAGTTTCGGACCGTCTCAAGAGATTTGAAGACAAAAGTAAAATTACAATATTAATTTAGTTAAGATTTTAATTCGAATAAAAATAACATTTTATTAATTTAGTTCTTTAAGATGCAAAATTAATTATTCGATGTGTGCTAGAATGTAAATATTTTCATGTGGTAGAAAATTCAGCATATTATCACCGAAAATAATGAAGATTTCTACTATAATAGGTCAAATTAGTTGGAGTATTGCTTAGAAGAAAAAAAATTAAATAAAAATAGTAAATTGAAAAAAAACATTTAATTAATTCGTACATAATTGATAATAGATGAAAAAGTAACTTGAAAAATAAAACAACGAAATGCTCATTGTTGATTAATTATTTTTATTACTTCGTTAGAAAATAAACAAGACTAAACACTAAAGATTAAGATGCCTTATATTTTCTAGGTCGTCAAGCACATGCTTGAGTGGTCTTACACTTGAGCCGGCTGGCTCTCATGAGCTAAGAGTAGTAATTCCAAATGTAAAAATTTGAAGATACTATTTTATAAGAGCTACACTTTTGATTAGATTAATCAGATATTAATATCATGTTCAATGATAAAACAATTCAAAAGAATTCATAGTTTGTTGTTCTTATTTTTTTCCAAGTCATTTGAAGGGTATATGGATACCTCATGATTGAGCAAGAAAATATAAATAGTTGATAAGAGGCCATATTTTGTCCTTCTTTTTAAATTAAAAAGTGACTACTTTGAAGTTTAATTTACATTTTCTTTTGTTTTTCTCTTCACCACTTGAAATGTTGAAATAGAGATATTCCTATAAAAACTCCGTATTTTGTAATTTTCAATTGGCTTCTTCCCACCTGCACGCAAACCTGTCACGTTGAATGTGGTCTCCTCTCTCACACACGCACACTAAAATAAAACAAATTGATACAATATAAACAAATTAACATAAATTTTGTCAATTCAGAACTTCTTACTACCACTTGCAACGATATAAACATTTGAATTTCTAATATTTTTATATTTATATTTTAATATAAAACTTCATCTTATCGTTGCATTCCACTTTCTTATTTTTAATTCTAATATTAAAAAATATTAAAATTTGATTAATCTTATTTGAGTCAATATTAAAAGTGGATTCATCTTCAGTGTAGCACCATGTAGCGTACTCATACTACGCATTTAGGGGCCGTTTGACACATTTTTATTTTTATTAATCGATAATTTATATCATCATTAAAATAGATTATTATTTTATGTATTATCAATAACGTCACATTATAGTGTTTGACAAGTACTAATAAATATAAATTATAATTTAAATTATTAACCATAAAATTATTAAAATACTCTAGTGTTGAACTTTTTTAATATACAATTTTGTCTAAACAAAAGAATTGATTAGCTCTGGACTCATCTATCTTCGAGAAAAAAATATCTTTTAACAAGACAAAACTAATACTAATGATAAAAATAATCTATTCTTATAGCATATCTAATTAAAATAATAAAATAATAAGTTTGAACAAAATAAACAAAGTTTACTTTATCAATCACAATCACATAAATAATCTTAAAAAATCAAGAAAATATTCAACAATATTTTTTTAATAAAATATATAATATTTTAAAATTTTGGTTGAATGAATAATTTTGTCAAAATGCATATCATCCTGCTGATAATCTAAAAAGACATCTCTCATGAGTGTTATCTTAATTGTCAATAAGATGATAATTTATATTAACAGAGAAGTAAAATCACTGATAATGTATTACAGATTCACAATCAAACATGATAATATGATGAGCCTTAAAAATTTTAAATTAAATAATTAATAATTTATTTAGATCATCTCATACCAAATAGCTCCTTAAAAATTGATTAATAAAAATACGACCGTAATGATTTTTTTTCTAATGTTATGTACATATATAATATAAATACTACATATCGCATGAACACTACAGGTAATTTTTTAGTTTGAATGTTGTGATACATTTTATTTATAGGAACGAATATATATTATGTTTTTAAAGTTATTGTTATTCATAAAATTAGCATCGAGAAATACAAGAGTACTTTTATAAAAGAAATGATAAATTTTTTTTATTTAGACCTATTATGTTTCAGAATTATTAACAACTGATTAATTCGATGTTTGAACGAGAGCGAAACAATAAATTTTGATCAATTAAAGATTTTTGAGATTCGAACCCGAAGCTATTAGCTTCTGACTACAAATTCATTAATCATCTATGCCAATAAACTTGAATAAAGAAATTATAACTCGATACACTTTTAAATACAATTAATTTGATTAACCTAATAGAACATGTATGTATCGCTTATAATTTCTTATTACTTTCTAGCACGAGGTTTTGTCTCTTTGCAAAGAAACAAAAGAATAAAATTATTTACAAAAAAGTTGACGTGAAAATTAGTTCCAAAGAAAATGCAATTGTCAGCTATTCCTTATTTATACTAATAATAATATGCATATTTTGGTTTCATAATTTATTATTATTATTATTAAATTACCATAGAGAAATGCAAAATCTATAGTACTTCTAGTATATAATAAAAATTAAGATATGATAATTCGATACACTTTAATAATAAATTGGATTGGGTCCGATGTCAAGTCTGTTGTTGCAATTCTTATTGATCATGATGAATTTGTTCTTATACTACCTGTTAAATACACAACATATTCAGACCACACACTTTTGCCATAATTTTCTTTAATATCTTTCCCTTCTGATGTATTGAAATATTGAGATAGCTTAATAATATAAATATAAAGATGTTGTTCTTTCTATCGGCTTAAGCTTTTAGGATTGTTGGTAGCACATCAAATTTAATATGATATCAGAGGCAGAGGTCCTGAGTTCGAACATCGTCGTTGCTCGTATTAAAAATTAATTTCCTCCCTTAGTTGTCCACGTGTTAGGCTTTGGACTAGACCAAAATTGTCAGCGACCCACACGTGAGGGAGAGTGTTAAGAATATAAATATAAAGATGTTGCTCTTCCTATCGGCTTAATCTTTTAGGATTGTTGGTAACACATCAAATTTAACAATAGCTATATACTTTGTGTTATTTCACACCAAAATAATGAAAATTGTTTATTGTGATTTTGAACATAAAAAAATAATAACTAAATTATATAAATCAAAATATTTTCTCTACATGTGAATCTGTCTTTTAAGAATTAATATTTACTGATACAAGAGTTTGAAAAAAGAACTTATGTTACATATTCATGAGATGATGTGATGGTATTAGCTCCAGAGCAGAAGGGATTCAAACACCATTCCATGCTGCTATATAAGAAGATCCCATCATTCCACTTGTTTTCTTTTTCATTTTGAAGTGCCTTTTCCGTTCATAATTTTGGCTTAGTATCCTCAATTATATGTAAGCGTTCACGAGAGTTGAGAATGTGGGGTAGATTTGATGTGGACAATTGCAGATCCTATGCAAAATCGTGAGTCAAAATTTTAAATTATTATAAGAGTTTAAACTAATTAAACAAATCATATCGACATAAATTCTTATATGAATATTTTTAAGGTTTTATCATAAATTATTTGACTCACTACGAATCTACACGAATATATGCATAACTTTTATTAGATTAGAATTTTGATTATTTAGCTTTGCTTTTAAAAATAACATGAAAAAAATGCTCAATAAGAAGATTTAGTTGAAATATAGTACATTTGCTATGTTATAATTATATTTATTTTGTACATAAATTCATCGACTTTACAATATAATTTATTATTGTATGAGCCAAAAATTGATTATCTATATTCAAATTTTTTTAAAAAACTTTTATTGACTATAATAATTGAGATTCATAGTGAGATTTTTTGTGTATACATAAACTCCAATTCCATATATACTTAAAGGGATTAATGGAGGTGAAACACCCCGGTAAGTGTTTTACCGTAGAACGCCTTTGTGATCAATCATCTATTTTTTAATATATGATTTAGATTAAAAGAGGAGAGAGAAAGTTGTTATATTATTTCAGTTAGGTGATTTTAAGTTATTTTTAATCTGAACAACATATTTAAAAATTAACAATTCATCATATATGAGTGTTCCACGATAAAACACTTAGAGGGATGTTTCACCTCCATTAAACCCATACTTAAAGGGATTAATGGAGGTGAAACACCCCGGTAAGTGTTTTACTATAGAATATCTTTGTGATCAACCATCTATTTTTTAATATATGGTTTAGATTAAAAGAGGAGAGAGAATCAGTTATGTGATTTTAAGTTGTTTTTAATCTGAACAACATATTTAAAAGTTGACGATTGATCATATGGGTGTTCCGCGATAAAACACTTAGAGGGGTGTTTCACCTCCATTAAACTCATACTTAAAAGGATTAATGAAGGTGAAACACCCCGGTAAGTATTTTACCGTAGAACACCTTTGTGATCAATCATCTATTTTTTAATATATGATTCAGATTAAAAGAGAAAAGAAAAAGTTGTTATATTATTTCAGTTAGGTGGTTTTAAGTTATTTTTAATCTGAAAAACATATTTAAAAATTGACGATTGATTATATGTGTGTTCCACGATAAAACACTTAGAGGGGTATTTCACCTCCATTAAACCCATACTTAAAGGGATTAATGGAGGTGAAACACCCCGGTAAGTGTTTTACTATAGAATATCTTTGTGATCAACCATCTATTTTTTAATATATGGTTTAGATTAAAAGAGGAGAGAGAATCAGTTATGTGATTTTAAGTTGTTTTTAATCTGAACAACATATTTAAAAGTTGACGATTGATCATATGGGTGTTCCGCGATAAAACACTTAGAGGGGTGTTTCACCTCCATTAAACTCATACTTAAAAGGATTAATGAAGGTGAAACACCCCGGTAAGTATTTTACCGTAGAACACCTTTGTGATCAATCATCTATTTTTTAATATATGATTCAGATTAAAAGAGAAAAGAAAAAGTTGTTATATTATTTCAGTTAGGTGGTTTTAAGTTATTTTTAATCTGAAAAACATATTTAAAAATTGACGATTGATTATATGTGTGTTCCACGATAAAACACTTAGAGGGGTATTTCACCTCCATTAAACCCATACTTAAAGGGATTAATGGAGGTGAAACACCCCGGTAAGTGTTTTACCATAGAACACCTTTGTGATCAACCATCTGTTTTTTAATATATGGTTTAGATTAAAAGAGGAGAGAGAAAGTTGTTATATTATTTTAGTTAGGTGGTTTTAAGTTATTTTTAATCTGAACAACATATTTAAAAATTAACAATTCATCATATCCGAGTGTTCCACGATAAAACACTTAGAAGGGTGTTTCACCTTCATTAAACCCATACTTAAAGGGATTAATGGAGGTGAAACACCCCGGTAAGTGTTTTACAGTAGAACACCTTTGTGATCAACCATCTATTTTTTAATATATGATTTAGATTAAAAGAGGTGAGAGAAAGTTAAATCTTAAATGTTAACTCTAGTTAAATGTTAATTCATAATGGAAACTTTCATCACTTGAACAAATGTTGATTAGCTTTCTAACTTATAAAATAGAAATGATAAAATATATGATGAATAAGTAAACTAATGAAGATATTGATAAAGATAATGATATATAAAATAAATATTTGGGACAAAATATATAATATATTTTAATTATTATAATTTTTTTTTTATTTTTTTATAAATTTATGATGAAATTTAGTTTCGTCTGATTAAATTTAATTTTGTTAGAATTTTTGAGAGCTTTGCACTCGTCAGAGTTCAGAAGTTCTAACGAGTCTCTCAACCGAATTTTCTTTTTATAAAAACAATGGATAATATTTTTTCTCATAGTCTCTGACGAAATTTATCTATCACAAATTCGTTTACAACGAGTATTTTTTTAATGTCCGAAATTCGTCGGAAAGCAAGTTTATGACTGATTTTCTAAAAAATTCACTGCAAATTCTGTCTTGTAATGTTAAAAATCACAAGTCGTCGGTGCATAAATGGTCTTTATTATCTTGAACTGTAAAGAATCAAAGATAGGCCAACAGGAAAAGTTAGGCTCTCAACTCGTTAGCTGATCACAGTAACCAGATCAGAGCATGAGACATCACATTTATTGCAATTTCTGAACTATTAAAACAGTGACTAGTAGTTGGTACCCTCATCCACGCAAATCACCACAAAAATATGTAGCGGTTTGGGTGAAGTATTTATTTTTTTACAACAATTTTTATAGGCTAAAAAAATCAAACGCTTTATTGTAAAAGGAAAAAAAAAAGAAATATCTCCACAATTGAGCTCATCTCTTTGCTCTCTCTTGTGATCTTGTGACCACAAGAAAACTATAGACATCTCCATCTCCCTTTTCATGTGTTATTATATATCGCAAGTCATTTTTTGAAATATGCGTTACAAAGATTAAACAATTTATATAGTTTTTACAAAATACCCAAGAGGATTGTCATATGCTTTTTTTTCTTCTCATTTTTTACTATTTCATCTGTTATTCTCATGATTGAGCAAGAAAATATTTTCTCTTTTTTTTAATTATAAATTGAAGACTTTGAAGTTTAATATAAATTTCTTTTTGTTTTTCTTCCCACCACTTGAAATATTAAAAAGAGACATTCCTATCAAAACTCCAGATTTTGCGGTGGGAATCAAACGTACGAAAATGAAGTTATGACCTGATTAGTCACTAATTTTCAATTGATTTTCTTCCCACCTGCACACAAGCATGTCACGTTGAATGTGGTCTCTCTCCCTCTCTCTCTCTCTCTCTCTGAAAAAAATACAACATCAGGAAGAAACCTAAAAAAAGAAAAAAAAAGTATGCTTGTAATAAAAAAAGATCTTTAGATGCCATTTCAACTGTGGATCTTGAAAGCAATTCACTCTTTATTAGTCATGAATCATGATCGACAAAATCATTTTTTTTGAAATAGGATAAAAAGAAGTTTAAGATCATAGAATCGGATGAAGAACTATAAATCCTATTTTATGAATAATTTTTTTTAATATAAACCATCTAAAAGTATTATATATATATATGTGTGTATGTATGATTTTTTTCTAAACCACTAAACATTATAGTTATTCATAGACATTTTAAATTATATCTATTATGGAGTACAATATGATTTTTCGATAAATAATTATTGTATTATATTGCACTTTAAAATAAAATATGATTTATTTTATGTTACAAAAGAAACTAATGTTTTTATAAGAAATATCATAATCATGAACTTGTAAAACAATATTAAGATATTGGATGGCTTTAAAGTTGATGTGAGGAAGAATAATATAGAAATAAAATAATAAAACAAAATTTAGTCGAAATTCTTTATATCACATTTTTTTTAATTTTAATATATTTGCATTAGACGAATAGGATTATACGATAATAAGATCCGAACCTAAATTTAAAAGAAATTTTATAAATTCTTTAGATAATATTAAATCATCTTCAGAAGGATCATAAGATGGATGTAACGCCATGTAATAGCACTGTGTAGCATACCTAGTTAGTTTGAATATTGTGAATATTTTCAGCAGCTTTTATTACCAATTCCTCCTTTTTTAAGAGCTGATTGAAAGACACAAATATTGCTGGACACCTCCCTTATTGGCTGTCCTAGTGGTCAAGATAGAAATCTTAAAAGAGAAACCAGCAGCAAAGGTATCATATCAATGCTGCCAGTTGAATACAGGATACAAAAGAAATGAAACCTGATACTTGTAAATTTTGCTGGCACAAAGGATTTCTGCAACAATGATTTGCTAGAAATGATCAAGTTTGGAACTTTCAGCTAATTTGAATTAGAAATAAGCAACAAAAATAAAAAAAAAAATCTGTTACAATTTGCTATGGAAAAGAGGGAATCTGAAAATTTTCTTCACGGTTTGTAGCAGAAAGGACTGAACTGTTAGGCCTTCTTTCCTCGTAATATTTTTAAAGCATTCTGTGAAGAAGATAATAAGTTTATGAAACTTTGCTTTGAACGATTACAGACGAACACTTCTCCAAAACAAAATCAATTATTATGGAAATAATCTTAGAAAGGAATAAACTTTTCATTTATCCAGTTCTGGTTCCAACGAATCAGTACAGACAAAAAATAAAACATAGATAAATAGTGTAAGAACGTGAGAATGAATAGTTAAACCGACGGGAATTTCGAGGGGTTTTGGTGCGTTTGGAAGTTTTTGTGTTGGTAGCAATTGCTTTCAAGCTCGGCAGCATTTGCTGCACTGATGAAACAGCAGCATTGCAGCAGCTCACATGCCTTTGGCCCCCACCAGCTCTCTCCTCAATCCATTCATCCTTAAATGCACGCCCAGGACTCTTCTTCTTCCTGGTTTCCTCCACTCCTCGTCCCTGCATCAAAACTGGAGCAAAAATTGCATATTTTCTCAACCACATTTAAGTTCACGTAAAGATTTGCTGCACAGTGATCTTCTAATGTTCTTTGCATCAAAATCTGAGCAAAGATTGCATCTTTCCTGAAAAAAGATTGCATCTTTTTTGTTAGCTGGGGCGAAAGTTAGAGCGCAGAATGGGTTGTGGTAAAATGGAAGAGTTTTTTTCTTCCGGTTGGAAACTTGGAAGAGATTTTTCTCAGCGAATTCCTGCACTTGTTGCATTTTATTGTTTAACATGTGGTGGTTGTCTGTAACATGTACCAAAAAATAGGCCTTTTAGCAAAGCTTCCTTTCACATGGTGGTGCTCCCTTTTGCTTTACCCCACCAGCGGAAGTACAAGCTTTCTTTTGTTTTCCTCTTTACTGCTGAATCATATTCGCCCAAAAGGCGTCATCTTTTGCTTATTCATTCCCTGTGACTCCCTACTTGTGAAGAAGGTGGGGAGAGGCTGCTCTGTGTGTGCCGGTGGGGCGACTTGTTATCGACATTAATTAGTACTTTCTGAATATCCATGTGCGACGTTTTGTTTTCTCTCTTGATTAGTGCACAAAGGCAAATGGCTCAGTATAGCATAGATGCATCAGCCCCATTATATGCTTCCCTTAGGACCATGGAGTGGATGAACACACTGTTACTTTTCGTTTGGGATTGGGAAGAGCAGTGTCTACTGAAGGCACTGTTTTTCTTGCTCAGCTTTTTGCATTCATTTGATAATTTCTCTCTACAAAATTTTCATTTTTGGCGTTTACTTTTGCTTTTAGAATATGTCAAGAAATTGACGCTGCTTGCAGATCTGCTGGTGAAGGGAGCTTAGAGAAAAAAAAAGAGGTTTATGTGAACCAAGTTGCATTGCAGAAATGGATCCTGAGATTGGAATGACTGTGAAGTCCCCAAAGGTTTCTTTCTCCACTCCTTTGTTCAAACTTTTGTGTAGTTGTGTAAAGTTTGATTTAAAGGCGGAGAGAAAGAACATCACATGCTGAAGCACAGGTTTTATTTTTTCTTGTGTTTCAGAAGGATTCTTGGAAATCTGTTTTGTTTTTAGCTTATCAGAGCCTTGGTGTGGTTTATGGAGACTTGGGCATATCCCCTCTGTACGTCTTCAAGAGCACATTTGCAGAAGATATTACTCATTCAGAGACCAATGAAGAAATTTTTGGTGTACTTTCATTTGTCTTCTGGACCCTCACCCTCGTTCCTCTTTTCAAGTATGTTTTTGTAGTACTTAGAGCTGATGACAATGGCGAGGGTAAGTTGCCAACAGCTAGAATTTTTTTCCCTAGTTTTCATAGTTCTTAAAAGAACATAGTAGTTTATTGACAGTAATGTTGCAAATAATGTTGCAGGTGGCACATTTGCGTTGTACTCGTTAATTTGCAGGCACACCAATGTAAGCCTTCTTCCAAACAGACAGGTTGCAGATGAGCAGCTGTCTACATATAAATATGAATGCCATCCAGAAACAACGAATAGGTCTGCAATCAAAGTTTGGCTTGAGAAGCGCAAGAATTTGCATACAGTTCTTTTACTAGTGGTTATGCTTGGTACCTGTATGGTGATTGGTGATGGAGTTCTCACTCCAGCTTTATCAGGTATCATTCTACTTGTCCTTACCTCTTTTATAACTCATGTCTTTATAGTTTGCTTATCTTTTCCTCTCGACTTTTTTTCCTTTGTTCTCCAGTCTTTTCAGCAGTTTCAGGGCTTGAGCTGGCTATGTCTAAGGAGCACCATGAGTGTAAGATTTTATTATCATTATGAATGCCATGAAATTTTCAAAGTTCAAACCATTCAATTAAAGCCTATTTAATAGCAAACTTGTATTATGTTCGGGATAGCATAATGCTTGTTGGTCTGCTTGTTCTGCTCACGTCCCATTCATGTAATGTAATTTGTTTGGCATGAAGGTGTTCTGTGATTTTATCTCGTAGGGATTTAAACTATTCAAGGAACATGACCTTCTGCTTGATCTTTCCGACAACAAATTCTCAATTTGAAGGTTTATGCTTAAGAATGATAGAGAACTGAATTACTCATATATTCCTTTGTAATTGGTAACTCAAAATTTCAACATGAGTTTATGCTTGATTCCTTGATTCATGATTTCATTTCTCTGAATTGCTAACCAGAAACTAAAAGTTGGAGTATTACAATTGATTGCTACTAGGTTATCCTATGCAATCTGACCCTTGCATTTGCAGATGCTGTGGTGCCAATAACTTGCTTCATACTAGTATGCTTATTTGCGCTTCAACACTATGGTAGTTCGAAGATTGGAATTCTGTTTGCACCAATTGTTCTAACTTGGCTACTTTGCATCAGTGCACTTGGGATATATAATATTGCTCATTGGAATCCACATGTTTATCAAGCACTTTCTCCATATTACATGTTTAAGTTTTTGAAGAAGACAAAAAAGAATGGCTGGATGTCACTGGGTGGAATTTTATTGTGCATAACTGGTAAGGACCAAGTTTATACATTTGAGTTGTTACTATTTTTTTCATCAACGAAGATCAATCTTTTTAGCCAATTTTTGTGCTATATGTAGGTCTACCCTTCATTAAAAAAGATATTTAGGTCTACTATGGACTTGTGTCTCCCTTTATTTCTGAAAGAAGTGACTAGAATATGCTAAGTAATCAATATCTAATGCAGGCCACATGGTTAAATTTCTCTTTGAGAAGTATTCATTTTGTTATTTGGGATACTATTGAGCCTTTTTACAGGGCTCATATTCCATAAAGTCCTTATATTATATGGATCCTTGTGATGTCAATAAGTTGATAATATCACATTGCCTTTGAAATGTTTGAAAGTTAAGCAACTTGAGTTATAGTGGTGCTAACTCTGTCGTAACAACTGAACTGCAGGATCTGAAGCTATGTTTGCAGATCTTGGACACTTCTCATATATGGCAATTCAGGTGATTTTTGTTTCCACCAAAGTTACCAACTAATTTTTGCAACTTCTCAATTTTTAACTTTTAAGTGACTTCTATTCTATGATTTTTTGTAGATTGCTTTCACCTTACTAGTCTATCCAGCATTGATACTGGCATACATGGGTCAAGCTGCTTACTTGTCTAAGCACCATAAAATTTATACAAGTTATCAGATCGGATTTTATGCTTCAGTTCCAGGTACAATATAGTTCTGTTTAGAAGACCACCAACATTTATTGCATACAAAGAAGTGGTTTCCGTTTCCTCATTATCAAATTAGATTGTATATTAAGAGAAGTTATGAGATAATTATAAATTTATCTTCTTTTCACTTTGCAGAAAGTGTAAGGTGGCCTGTGCTTGGATTAGCAATACTAGCATCAATTGTTGGAAGCCAAGCAATAATCAGCGGGACATTCTCTATCATAAACCAGAGTCAGTCACTTGGTTGCTTTCCAAGAGTCAAAGTAGTTCACACCTCTGAAAAGATTCATGGGCAAATCTATATCCCAGAAATAAATTGGATGCTGATGCTCCTGTGCCTAGCAGTTGCTGTTGGATTCAGAGACACAAAACACATGGGAAATGCATCTGGTATGTATGAGAAATCATATTGTATAATCTCTGGCGTAGAAGAGAAACTTCATTCCAAGTTGCAAATGTTTTCTTGACCCCCCATAGCATAGGGATCCCATCAACTGAGTATTTATTTTCATTTGGTTTTGATGTATAATGACTAGAAAGAATTCTCAATAAAAAAGCAAAAACCAAGAAGATGCACTCAAGATTTCACTACATTCTGTAACTTGGAAATAAATAATTCAAGTTCCATCATCAACATTCTAAAAAATATATATTGCAACAAAGTTGGTGTTTGCCTTTACAACTATAAAGAATGCATAATTTGAGTTGCTGTCAAAAGACAACCAAATTGTTGCCCTGAGCATAAAATGCAATCTGTAACAAATATTTTCTTACGTAGTTATAGTATGGACTAAGGATTTTTTAGCCGACATATTGCATGCTTCAAGACCTCCTTAATGAGCTATATAATTACTTTGCCTTATTGTTCTTATGTTGATTGATCATATGCCAAGACTTTTTGTTGTTATTGAATATTCTCTGGTGCCTAATAATTATTATCCTAATACAGGACTAGCAGTGATTACAGTTATGCTGGTAACGACATGCCTCACATCCCTGGTTATGATCCTTTGCTGGCAAAAACCTCCTTTGCTGGCTCTTATTTTTCTGCTCTTTTTTGGCTCCATCGAGGCTCTTTACTTTTCTGCTTCCCTCATCAAGTTCCTTGAAGGGGCCTGGCTCCCCATTCTCCTCGCTCTTTTTCTCATGACTATCATGTTTGTCTGGCATTATGCTACAATCAAGAAATATGAGTTTGACCTGCACAACAAGGTTTCATTGGACTGGCTCCTTGCCCTTGGAGATAAATTAGGCATTGTCCGAGTCCCTGGAATTGGACTTGTTTACACCGATCTCATATCTGGGGTGCCTGCTAATTTTTCTCGATTCGTCACCAATCTCCCTGCATTCCACAGTGTCCTAGTCTTTGTGTGTGTCAAGTCAGTTCCTGTCCCTTTTGTACCCCCTGCTGAAAGATATCTTGTCGGCCGAGTTGGACCACCGTATCACCGTTCTTACAGATGCATCGTTCGATATGGCTATCGTGATGTTCATCAGGATGTTGATTCTTTTGAGTCTGAACTGTTCGACAGTTTATCAGACTTTATAAAGCTAGAAGCATTACATGGTGGGCATAGAACTAGTGAATCAGCAGATGAGGGGGAGCAAGGACTAACTGTCATCGGTAGCAGTATGCTTCCAAGCCATTGCAACTATAATCCTGAGGATAGTGTGCATGAAAGGAGTGTAAGAGTCAACATGATGGAACTAGAACCTGTGAGCACAGGGAAGAAGGTAAGGTTCTTTCTGGAGGAAAGCAATAGTTCACCACTGGATAAGGCCACAAGAGAAGAACTGGAGGAGCTGTTAGCAGCGCGAGAAGCTGGGTGTGCTTTTATAATGGGTCACAGTCATGTCCAAGCAAAGCCAGGATCATCAATCTTGAGGAAGTTGGCAATCAATGTCGGCTACAACTTCCTAGGAAGAAATTGCCGGGGACCAGACGTCGTGCTGCGAGTGCCTCCGGCATCACTCCTAGAGGTGGGCATGGTTTATGTCTTGTGAGCTCATCTTTTGCTCCATTCCTCAGTGGGTTTCACTACTAAGCATGCATGCAGCTTGTAATAAGATGAGCTGAGAGAGATGCATCTTCAAAGAGTCGGTGTAAAGCAAAGCTGTTGATCATGAATCCTAATAGTAGCTAAGTTTACTTACACTAGTTCTAGGTTCCTCAATTTGGCATCAGTTAAAGGAACTTTTTGGATCAATGTCAAAGGGGAACTTTGTGTATAATCCAGACAATTAACAATATTATAAGAATGCAAATTTTCTTCTCCTGATTCTGCTGTAACTGTAACATCAGGTGAGTTATCATTTTTGGTTGTCAATTTTTTTGGATCCCATTGTAAACAAAGGCCAAGATACTGCAATGATTAAACATCAAATTGTCAAGGACATCCCACCAAGAACAAAGAAAACAAGAAAATTTCATGGACAGAGATTCAAGATACTGACTCATGACATATCTCACTCAGGTGATAGTGGTCCAGGTTTTCCATGAAGCTCTCTGTGGATATTCTCTAGGTAACGTGTTGCAGTGACTTTTGACTGAATCCATAATATATCGATGTATGTGGTTTGACAGTCATATTTGTATTTCACGTATGCCTTGTAGGTATATTATGCTACGTATAATATACTACACATGCCAAACTAAACAGTATGAGTTAGAAGACGAAATAGAAAATGCATAACCATGAGAACAATATCATGTCGTGTTTGCTTTCCTTATGCTGCATGGCAAATTAATTAATGGTCGCCATCCATCCATGGCATCCTCTTTGCTTAGATATCATATACTTCTTGTGAAGATTTCTTATTACATTTGCTATGATTGGAACTGGTCGTGGGGTTGATGACCGACTCAGACACAATAAAAAGGGTAAGGTGCTCGTGTGGGAGAAGGCAACAAGGGCTAAAGAACAAGAAGGCAAAAAGGAAGGAAACCTGCACCTTCCTCCAATGAGCTCAGCCACATGCATCACAGGCAGTACTGTACTGACCAAACCTGAAGACAAGAAGGAATGAGAACTAATCAAGTTTGATTAGCACATACTTAGTCCTAAAGTCGACTAGAGTTAAGAGCTTCGACATCAACTTTTGAAATTATCATTATTTCAACTGTGAACTAATCAGATACTAATAGTTCTTAATATAAAGAGGAGATATGAGGACTACAGGAGTGAGGGTCTCTTTCTTTTTAGTTGGATGCCACAAGGAGGGCCTAAAAAAAGAGAAGGTAGGAACAAAAAGGAGTACATGAACATAGAAGGTGATGAGGCCCAAAGACACTGCATGCTTTCTGAAGCTTTTGTGTCTCCATCAGGAAGAGGATTGCACTCTTTTCCCCCTCAGACTTTGACTGCCCAGTTAGAGCGCTTGGTTTCGAATTTGGTCCACTTTTGATGGAAACTATTTATTTCTCATTGAGGTGATGGATCACTGCCTTTTTCTTTTGAGAAAAGGATGGTGTTATCATTATAATTGTCTGATTGCAGTAGGATCAGGTACGTATACGGAGTTGCTAATGATCAAATCATACAAGAGAAACGGATAAATTTTTTTTTTTATCTTGGATCCAAAAAGCTTTGTGGTAGATTGCATGTTGTCTTATTAGACGTGCCAAATTTAAGGATATCAGATCAGTGAAAGAAGGGTTGCTGCTGCTGCTGCTGCAGTGGGCGCGGCGCTGGAGATGGCAACATGTACATGAATGAGACCAGTAACATGGCGTGACAGGGATTCTCCACTTCCTCTCCATTACTGCAACCATTAGCATCTGTACAGTTGGATTCTCTTCCAACACAACACACCTCATATGGGTCATTTCTTCTCCCTCGCACACATATATCTATCTATCCTTTTTTTTTTCTATCTTCTTTCTTTAACTTGATATGTTTTCACCTTTTGCTTTTGCTTCTTTTCTCACTGCTCTGTATCTTGTTTCATAACCATTCGGCTTTGTGACCATTCGATTATGACACCTCCTCTGTCTTCTTATCATCGGATTGGAAATATGAACGGCAGCAGAGGTCAGAGATGTGTGCCTCTGAAACCATGCATCTCCAACGAGCGAGCATACACAATTAGGCAAAGTGTGGCACCCCATGCGCTTCTCTGTGATCATTCCATGTAAAGAAATGGATAACTGGAAAGCAAAACATTCATGAGTTTAACATTTGACGCTATTTAGTCTTACTTTTATCAGAAATTAATGGCATATCTTATTATGCAAGGAGAAAAGGACATGTAACCAGGTATAAAGTCAAGTAGTTTTGAATTTCAGAGTTAAATGCCAACCGAGTTGGTTAAGATGAGATGATAAGCAAGTAAGTTCAACCACTCGGAACAATCCGAAGCGAACTAGATTAGTTAAAGGACAATGCTGAATTTTTGCTATGATCAAGTATTAAGATGCATTTCCTGTGCAGCTCTCTGGCAATCTTCAATCCAATAATTCAAGATAGGACATCATTCAGCATCCCTTAAAGAGCTATGTAGCAATGTACTCAACAGGATCAAAGGACATCATCTGCAGTACTGCAGATGGCTACGTAGCTTTGTACTATCTGATAATAAAGGTCATCATATTATGGAGACACCAACGTCTCTATGAGCATGAGAACGATGGAAGAAGATTGTTTACTAAAATTTTACTGGACTACAAACATGGTGAAAAAGCTCATTGATTGATCAACCATTGGCTTCGGACCACCTGCTCAACTATCAAATTTATATCCATGCTGCCTGTCCTTTCCTAAACTCGTGCTCCCACTAATTTCTTGTTACCATCAAGACTTCACTACAAACCTATAAATGTCGCATAATTTAACTTTTGCAGAAACAAGGAATTGTGCAAAGATAGTGTGAAGGACATCTGCGCGGCCAAATCCGTCAATACTGAACTGTCTGCAGTAAGGCTCACGAATGTTAAGACATGAGATTTTATCAGGGAATCTCTAATAAGAAATGTTTGTGGAGTTGAATTGTGCCATGTTTATTTCCTTGGTGGCAAACTGGTAACCTTAGTCATGTATTTATGTCTCTGGTGGTTGGTGATCTTGTTGCCCTCTTCTTTGTGGTCACGCCTCAAGAGGCCCAAAAGGGTACAAACAAGTGAGGCTTGTGCTCTTTGCTCACCAGGTCTTATATTCTCACCAACATTGGAGTGTTTGATTAGGCATTAGGGAGATGGGAGCACATAGAATGTAGAGAGAGAGAGAGAGAGAGAGAGAGAGAGAGAGAGAGAG
>LTAE01005190.1:14399-53885 GCA_001647135.1 Pontederia paniculata | reverse complement strand
TTGTGTTTTTGTCATGGAGAGGATGATGAACTCTTTTGTTTTAATATTCTGTTATAGTCTATTGTTGGCTGATAGTCTTTTATTGGAATTGATGAAATAGACTGAGTATTTTATATATAGCAGATATGTTTAGTTTTCATATATTGTATTTATATGATGTGGCTCTTTAGTTGACCGGTCAAATGGTCAAACTACAGGTAATGATATTGTGTGGTAGCATCCCTGAAGTCATGATTTTGCCAGGTGGCAAGGTCGGATTTGGGGGCGTTACAAAGTATCCTCTAGAAATTATTCATGTTGATTTATGTGGTCATATGGAAACAAAGTCCTATGGTGGAAGTCAATATCTTGAATTATTTATTGACGACTATTCTCGCATGAATTGGGTATATATTTTGAAGCAAAAATTGAAAATTTTGGTTTCTTAAAAAAATTTAAAGCTCTCATGAAAAATGAAAGTGGATATCATATAAAGATTCTTCGCTCGAATGGGGGTGGTGAAGTTTTATCAAAAGAATTTAATCTTTTTTGTGAGGAACAGAGTATTCAAAGACAACTTATAACTCCATATACACCACAACAAACTGGTGTTGCCGAACGAAAAAATCAAACTATTGCAGAAATGGAAAGAAGCTTATTAGCTAAGGCAAGTGCAACTGTAGTATATTTGTTGAATATCCAACAAAAACTGCGCAAAATCAAATTCCTTATGAAGTATGAAAAGGTAGAAAGCCAACGGTAAGTCACTTGAAGGTTTTTGGATGCATTGCATATGCTTTGAATAATTCTAAAAATTACCAAAAGCTTAATGATAAGTCTAAGAAATACATATTTGTTGTTTACTCTCTTCAATCTAAAACTTATCATTTATACAACCCTTATATTGACAAAGTAATTATTTGTAGAAATGTTGTATTTGATAAGAGAAATAGTTGGAAATGGGAGGATGAAAAAGACATTGATGTGATTGATTTGCAAATTGAGTCCCTTACATAAATTGATGAAAAAAAATTGTTCCAACACTTCATCGAGCTTGCAATCAGAATGGCAACAATCAATTTCTCTCAGAAAATGCACCTCCTAATACCACCCAGCCAAAGAAGTTTCAGTTTTTACAAGAAATATATGATTCTTGTCAATTTATTTTATTTATTTTAGATCCACATGCTCGGAAGAAGCAATGAAGAAAAAATAATGATGCAATACGATGAATGGTGACTTAAATGAGGAAGAATATGTCCAACAACTTAAAAGTTTTGTTATTAATGACAAGGAAGACAAGATGTACAAGTTAATAAAGACTCTATATGGCTTGAAACAAGCTCCTCATGCATGATATAGTAAGATTGATTCTTTTTTGGTTTCCGTAGAAGTGAAATTAAGCCAATACTTTATTTGAAGGAAAAATGGTTTGAATTTACTACAATCTATCTTTATATTGTTGATATACTTTATATGGAATATTCTTGATTAATTGTAGATGATTTTAAATCATATGTGATGGTGAATTTTGAGATGAGTGACGTAAGCAAGAAAATGATGACATATTTATTTGTCCAAAAGAAATATACTACTAACCTTATTAACATATTCAATATGCTGAATTGCAAAATTGATGCTACACCTATGAATGTGAATGAAAAACTTAGATTTGATCATGGTGCATGCCATGCTGATAAATGAATATTTAGAACTTTCAATTGATGGATTAATATATTTGACTCGTACAAGGTTAGATATCTCTTTTCCTATTAGTGTTGTATCCAAATTTATGCATTCATTATCAAAACATCATTTTGGAGCAGCCAAACATATTTTGCGCTATATTGTTGGGACTATAGATTTTGGTATTTGGTACTCTAAAGTCTCTAATTTCATATTAATTGGTTTTCATGATAGTTGTTCAATCTAGGATCCCAAAATTATTTTGATGATCACAAATTTATGAGAAAGCTAACTTTTGTACTAATGATCTTTGATTTGATGTGTTGAAGACAGAATTTTTATTTACAATTAGTAATAGGTCGACCAAAATTGAGAAATAGATGACCTATGTACAGAGGAGAATGGAAGAAAAATTCTAAGTATGAAACGGTCGTCTTAAAGATGTGAAGAGGTCGACTGAAGTAAGGAGCAAAGACTGAAGATATGAAGCTAAGTACCGAACGATCGACCAAGGTTGAATAATGAATGACCGAAAACACAAACGAGCAAGATAGGACGCCCGGTGTGTATGAGTGAAAATAAATGAATGATCGAAGTTTCAAAGTCTGCAATACAATGGATGAAGGAACATGCGCTCCAAGGTTGAGTGGACGCCCCATGATGAAAATGATTGAAGTTGTTTTGAAGTGAATGAAGGAGAGGTCGTCTGAAGATTTCAGGGTAAAAACAGTGGACGACCGAAGTACTCCTGATGAAGACATATGTCATCCGAGAGCTTCAGAGTTAAAGCAGTGGATGACCAGAAGAATGCATTAGTAGAAGAAAACTTGGGAGAGGTCGTTCGAAGATTTCAATGAAGAAACAGTGGACGACTGAAGTATTCCTGATGAAGACAGAGGTCGTCTGAGAGCTTCAAAGTTAAAGCAGTGGATGACCAATGGAATGCATAGGAAGAAGAGAAGTCAAGATAGGTCATCCAACGCATTTGGGTGAGAACAGTGGACGACCGGAGAAGAACGTCAGAAGAAAAGAAAGGTCGTTTGCTGTAGTTGAGCAGTGTTAGAGGATGATCAAAGCATGTCAGAAGAATGTTAGAAGAAAAGGAAAGGTCATCCAAAATACTCAGCTTGAAATGAGCGGACGACCAAAGACTATGGAAGATAAAGAAAGGACGTCCAAGGAATTCAATGAAGAATAAGCAGGCGACCGATATGTGTCAGTAAAGAAGAAATGATGTTCGAAGAATTCAATGAAGAATAAGCTGACGACCAAAGACTATGGAAGACATGAATGCTCAAAGATTTTGTTTAATTCTATCTTTAAAATATGATCAATGATTTCATATGATTATTCAACTCTTTCTACGATTTTATGATGTATGCTCTTGATTAATAAGTATGAAGTAATTATATGATGATATAATGTTAGAAGATTTTTTATGAACCCGATCACTTGGTTCACATTATGATCATGATTATATCATAAGACTTTTTATAAATCATGATAATTCATATCATGATGATGTTCAAGTTGTAATACTTTATGTAAATTTTGATTTTTATCAGTTTATATTATGATGATGTTAATGCTATTAGACTTTATATGAATCTTGATCATTATAGATTCATATCATGATGATGTTTATGTTATAAAATTTCACATGACCCTGGCCATTATCGATTTAAAATGATGATACATATGTTATGAGATTTTTATATGAATTTTGATTATTATTGGTTCATAATATGATGCTTACACTCTATGATTTACCATATGATGTATAATGAATTATATATAAGATAAAGAAAATAAGATTTAATAAAGAAACCATTATTTTTGTTGATTGTCGGGAGTAAAGTTATGTTATGATGGTGATGATGTTAAGGAATAGTAGTGTAACTGCAATCAAGCTACTTAGTTCCTCTTGCATGGATCACTCCCCTTCACGCCACAAAAAGATTCTCGAGCATTCTTTCCTTGAGAGAGTATTGTCATGATTTGTGCACTAACTACTGGCCTTTGGTTATCTATAGACTGGGCAAACCTGATAATGAGCACTCCTTTCAAAGTCACCAAAAATTACCAAAATTGCTAAATGTAATGACGAACATAAACAAAGAGGCAAACAATTAATGATGAATTAAGTTGTGATGATGATGATGATGATGATGATGATGATGATGATGATGATGCAAATCATGCAATAATGATGAAAATAAATGCATATGATTTAAATATGCAATGATAGTTAATGTAAAGTATAATTAATGAAACTAATGTAGTGAAAGTAAAGTAAAGTAAAGTATGATATAACATTAAAAGCATGACATGATGCATCGTCCACTCTTTGATCCACTTGATATATTAGGATGATGATGATGATGATGACGTATGTTATTGATATAAAAGTGATGTTATATAATGATGATTTGCAATAGCCTTTACTCATATGTTTTTAGTTGAATATTTATTCATTTATCATATTAATCTATAATCTATATTTTTTTTATGATATCTCATATCTATATGTCATGATGTTTTCTTATTTAGTTTTTTATTTATTCACCTATTGAGCTTCATAGCTCATGGGAGTACATTTCCTTTGCAATTTAATTTTGTAAAAAATTGATGATGGGGCATGTGCGGCATAAGATGCTCGTGATGTTGTTGCAACACATGGTCACTAGAGTCTCTTTCTTTTATTTGTCTGTACTTTTCCATTTTGAATATAGTGGGATTCACATATTGTTATGTATCCAAGACTTCTACATATATGTGTCGGCATGTTCATCTCTATTCCATTTGTATGTATTCTTTCTTTTACAATTAAAGTCTATGTTTATAACAAATAAGTATGCTCTCGTAGCATTTTCAGAGGTGCATTTCGCCACGTGACTAGGTGTATTTTTGGGAGTGTTCTGCTTTATTTTATACATGTGTGATCCCACGTGACAAGGAGACTAATATCCTTTGGGTAGTTTTTTTCAAACTAACAACGATGATAATTTTCTAGAATATCATTATCCAAATATTAAAAAATAAAAAAAATTGATTGAATCATTTTTTTTAGGTTTTTTATAACCATTTAGTACATTCTACTTCTTTCATTTATGCGCCGATTCAAATATCCACCTTTCCTACGGAAATTACCAATACCATATGCTCTATTTCTTTGGTTGAAAAAAAATTGGCAAGCCAATTTGAATGTGCATATTGTTGGTCCGGAGCCCATGGGATAAATTTAGAACCATTAGAAAATAAGAATTCAGGTTCATATATATTTGTTTCTTCAACCCCATAAATATTAATATATCATACATTTTCCCTTAAACTCAAATGCNNNATAAATTTAGAACCATTAGAAAATAAGAATTCAGGTTCATATATATTTGTTTCTTCAACCCCATAAATATTAATATATCATACATTTTCCCTTAAACTCAAATGCCCAAAGTTATTCAATTTTAGTGTGCATTTACCATTTCATAATCATTCAATTTTATCTATTTATTTTCAAACAAAAATCACAGAACTCGCCTCATTTGGTTCACAGAACCGTTTGATTTTTTTATTTTCTAAAATATAAGTTAAAAAAGTTATATTTGTAATTGAATTTTTTTTTAGATATTTTGGATTACTTGGGCGTTTTGAAGGTTGAAAGGAGGCATGGGTAACATGAAAATTTTCTATATATAATTTAGAATGGAAAAAAGAACTTAATCCAAACTTCAACTTAAAATAATCAAAGTTCAACTCCGCCATTGTTCTCATGTCATGAATCTGTATGCATAACATTTATATGTTATATTAGATTTTTTTTAAAAAAAATTGCGATTAGGAGCTTTAACCTCCGGATATAAGACATATTTCAATTTCTTAAAATAGTTGAACATCTAATTATATTTTTCACAAGTAGCATATAATTTGAAACTAATATTTTTTCTTTTATTATTTTAAAGGATGTCAGGAGGTGCGAGGCATAATAAAAAATAAGACAAAATTAAATAAGAAAGTAAAAGGAATCATTATACATAAAAGCTTTTCTTCGATTCAAGAAGTTAGTTTTAATTGATGAAAATGAGTTATATAAATATTAAATACAAGTCTTTCGCATATACATTAGGAAAAGAATTGTCCTCCAAAAAGGAACACATTACAATAATTAAATTAATTTATATATTTATGGAATGAGGTAAGAAATAAAAAGATAACGTTTGTACCTATTTCTACTTGGGTACGTCGGAGGCTCGGACCTTTATAAATTATAAATAACCCCTCCAGGCATACGGGAAACCTCTACATGCTCGCGCTCTCTCTGCTAAAAAAAGACGTACGTCTTCTTTTATTTTGTGAACGAGGATTCTTTCTCTTCGTATCGGCCTCCTTGATCGCTCCTCCGACGCGCCAAGCTCCCGATCCCGTGATCTTGATCTTTAACCCTAACAGGTAGCAGAAGTCTTTGATCTTGACTGGTTCTTGCTTCGAAGTAGAAAGATCATATCAAAAAGATCCATGGAGATGCCATGCGTGACTCCGAATCCGGCGGACAATGACGCCGAGCCGTTCGTCGAGATGGACCCGACAGGGCGCTACGGGCGATACCGCGACCTACTGGGCGCCGGTGCCGTCAAGAAGGTGTACCGTGGTTTCGATCAGAAGGAAGGCATCGAGGTGGCCTGGAATCAGGTGCGGCTGCGCAACTTGAATGGCGACGCCACCATGATCAGTCACGTCCACTGTGAAGTCCACCTCCTCCGCCTGCTCCGGCACGACAATATCATTGCACTCTACAGCGTCTGGCGGACCTCTAACGAGGAAACCGGCAGCACGCTCAACTTCATCACCGAGCTCTGCACCTCCGGCGACCTGAGGGAGTACTGCAAGCGGCACCGCAAGGTTTCTATCAAGGCCGTGAAGAAGTGGTCACGGCAGATACTAAAGGGGCTGCACCACCTCCACAACCACGAACCCTGCATCATCCACCGCGACCTCAACTGCTCCAATGTCTTCATCAATGGCAACGTCGGGGAGGTGAAGTTAGGGGACTTGGGGCTGGCGGCGCCTTGGTAATGGTCAATTTGCATAAGAATAACCAAATCACATAGTAAGTCTATTGCACTTAATATCCGAGAAGCGATATATTCACAAAATAAATATTCAGTAGTAATTTAAGACCAAGAATTCAAAGCAAGTGCACGCTACACAAGATTCAACGTTGCACAAAAAAATATTTTTATAAGAAACAAAAATTACTCTTATATCATATGCATACTACAATTTCGTAAACAAAATAAAAGGAAATGAAAAATAAAAGAATGGATGTCAAACCATTTTTATCTAAAAATTTAATCAAGGACCGAGGAAAAAAAATTATTATATGCGTGCCAAGTCAATCCGTACATTTTTTAACTACCATGCATGCATTTTCGTTCACGTAATCTATGGTCGTCATTATGATCGAACGGTAATGGTCAATTTTCATAAGAATAACCAAGTTACATAGTAACAAGCATATTGCAACTACTATCGAGAAGCTTGCACGCTATTTTGGGGGTTCACGTTGCATAAAAAAACTAGTTTTACAAGAAACAAAAAATATTCTTACATCATATATACAGAAGCAAAGCTAGACAAATTTTTTAGAAGATGCACATTAATATCATTATAAAAAATTCAGAATAATATGTCAAATAATATATGTAACACCTCCACAAGATCATCCCACCACGTGACAAAATTCTCTTCTGGAAGCGCTACGACATATTTCATAATCTTGACTTAAAGGTTGACTAACAAGACTTAGTCAACTAAATACAAAATAGATAAAAACTTTAAGCAGTCAAAAAACTCTGTCTATATCATAAGAGAAATATGTAGAAGTCTTACATCAATAAATGTCTCAAAAGTTTGATTAGAATAACTCACTAAGGACTAAAAGAAGAGACACTAAGGATCACTAGATATGTGAAAAGTCAATCACCATGAACATCAATCGTCGCATGCACCATCAGCATCCTGTACTGAAGACTACTCACTTGTAAGATCCAATACAGAGAAGAGAAGTATCCAAGAGCTATGAAGCCCCAATATATAAGGCAATCAATAGATAAGCATGACATAATAAATAAAAAGCAACAAGAATAAGCTAATGATAAAATCAATATTGAATCTAGAATTTTGAGATTATTTTGATGATCACAAATTTATGAGGAAGCTTAGTTTGTACTAATGATCTTTGATTTGATGTGTAAAAGATAGAATTTTTGTTTTCAGTTAGTAATAGGTCGACCAAAGTTGAGAAAAAGGACGACTTATGTATAAAGGAAAATGGAAGAAAAATTCCAAGTATGAAGCGGTCGTCCTAAGGATGTGAAGATGTCGACCGAAGTAAGAAGCAACGACTGAAAATATGAAGGTAAGAAATGAACGATCGATCGAGGTTGAATAATGGACGATCGAAGACACAAACAAGCAAGATACACCCAGTATGCATGAGCGAATAGAAATGGGTGACTGGAGTTTCAAAGTCTGCAGTACAACGAATGAAGGATCGGGCGCTCGAAGATTGAGTGGACGCCCCATGATGAAAATGATTGAAGTTATTTTAAAGTGAAGGAAGGATAGGTCATCCGAAGATTTCAGGGTAGAAACAGTAGACGATCAAAGTATTCCTGATGAAGACAAAGGTCATCCGAGAACTTCAGAGTTAAAGCAGTGGACGACCAGAAGAATGCATAAGCAGAAGAAAAGCCAAGAGAGGTCGTCCGAAGATTTCAATGAAGAAATAGTGGACGACCGAAGCAGTCCTTATGAAGACAGAGGTCGTTTGAGAGCTTCAGAGTTAAAGCAGTGGACGACCAGTGGAATGCATAGGGAGAAGAGAAGTCAAGATAGGTCATCCAACGTATTTGGGTGAGAACAGTGGATGTCCGAAGAAGAATGTCAGAAGAAATGAAAGGACGTCCGAGGAATTCAATGAAGAATAAGCGGGCGGCCAAAATATGTCTGTAAAGAAGAAAAGACGTCCAAGGAATTCAATGAAGAATAAGCGGGCGATCAAAATGTGTCAATAAAGAAGCAAAGGACATCCAAAGGATTAGAGAGAAATCAATATACGACCTAAGTAAGCTTGAAGGAAAACTACCTAAGGCAAAATAGGTCGTTCGAAGAATTTGAGAGTTGTCAGAGGACGACCGATGAAGACTTAGAAGATATTAACCAAAGGTAGGAGCCAAACAAAGGTCGTCCAGAGTTCCTAAGTAACAACAACGGACGATCAAAGAATGGTTGAAGAAACATATTCAAATTAAGATAGGTCAACAAAAGGATTGGTGTTCAATTAGCGGGCGACCGAAGGAGCTTGAAGGAAGGAAGCAAATGTCGCACGATGAGCTCAGTAGAGAACAATGGACGACCTATGGAAGTAAGAAGAAGGAACTATGGCTGAAGCCCGTGACTGCTGACGTTCGAAGGTGAACGGTAGACAACCGAAGCACTAGACAGGTGAACTCATTAGAGCAGTGGTCGACCAATGAAGCAAAAGCGGGCGACCAAGGACTAGGCAAATAGTACTGTGATTGCATTAACGGCTAGTTTCTAAGAGAGAGAGATTAGATGTTTGTGTAAGGGTAAAAAACTGAGTCACAAGAGTCTTGGGAGATAACTTTGGCAAATTGATTAGTGAACTTGTAAGCTTGAGTGAAAAATCTTAGTTCCTCCTTCTGAGCATTCTAGTGAGAATCCAAAATAGAAGAGAGTAAATTTAGTATTCAAGAGTGAACTCAATTGGAACAAGTGAACTTAATTGTAACATGTTTTCTCCTTCCCTTCGAAAGAAAGAAAGGAGAAAGAAGTTGTAAGAGAGCATTCACCCTTGAAGAAGGAAAGCTAGTGATCTCCGGATGTCTCAAGTTCGAGAAGATGGAAACGGGGACATAGCCCAAGAGTTTGATTGAACCTTGTCAACAAATCTGTTATGTTTGTTTTCTTTGTGCATATGTTTTTACTTGCATCTACTCTGTGATTATTTCTGCTGCATAAACATAGTTTAGAGCAAAAGATTTTTTAATACACAAATTCACCCCCCACTCTTGGTGCCATCTAGACCCTACAATTGGTATCATAGCTAGTTGCTAATAAATTTGTATCTAATTACAAATCTCGTATAGACTTAAAAATCTAGAGCTAAAATGAAATCTAATTTACCCTAGGTGAAGGGCAATTCATCTATAAGCCGCCTCTATTTAATGCATCTAACTTCTCTTACTAGAAGATTAGGTTTCAAGCCTATGTATATTCTATAGATGGTGACATTTGGGATGTCACTGAAAATGGATTTGATTTGCCTACTATAATAGTAAATGGTATTCATGTTCCTTTGTCTACTAGTGAGTTATATTCTACAATGAAGAATTTAATTAAATTAGATTGAAAAGCAAAAAACTTTTTCTATTGTGTAATAGACCAAACTGAATTTAATAGAATTTCTTCTTGCTCTAGTGCAAACGAAATCTAGAAAAAAACTTGTCATTACTCATGAAGGAACATAAAAAGTAAAAGAATCAAGACTAAACATTTTAAATCATCAATATGATTCTTTTAAAATGAAACATGATGAATATGTAAATAGCATGCTGGTTCATTTTAATGAAGTTGTGAATGGATTAGCCACCTTGGGCGGCCCAAAGTCTAATGCTCAAAAGTGAAGAAGTTTCTCAGGTCCTTGACGCTAAAATGGCAGATCAAGAGAACTGTGGTTGAGGGACAACATGATATGAACAAGCTCGACTTCGATGATCTCATAGGATCTCTCTTAACCTATGAGATGTCACTTGAAGAGGAAAAAGAAGAAGCAAGCTCAAGGAAAAAAGCCTTGGCTCTGAAGTCTAAGAAGATCAAGAGTGAAGATGAACTTGAAGAATTTGAGGATAGTGATATAGACTTCAATGAGGAGAAGCTGGCCCTATATGCAAAGAGGTTCAGTAAATTCATGAAGCTCTCCAAGAAGAAGAGAGAGTCAAAGAAAAAGGGACCAGCTGACAAGTCAAGGATAAAGTGTTATGAGTGCAACAAGCTTGGATATTGTAAGAGTGAATGTCCAGCTTTGAACAAGAAGAACAAAGTGAAAGGCTCCTCAGATTATAAGAAGAAGAAAGCACTCAAAGTCACTTGGGATGACTCAAGTGATAATGATAGTGAAGCTGAAGAAACAATTTTAGAGAAGGACGAGGAAGCATTACTGTGTCTCATGGAAAATGATGAGGTATCCTCTCGTCACTCAAATGATGGTGATAACAGTGATAGTGATAATTGTCACGACCCCGGTTCAAACCTTGGTTTGATCCGTAAGTTGCGACTTATTAAGGTCGATCAAATACAATATAGCGGAAGCGTGTCATAATTCACTTGATATATCACATGATATTATCATAATGTATCCATAACAGATGCAATATATATATTGATCTCAGAGCAAATTCATAGTGTACATTATACAACATTTTCTTTTTACATATAACATCCTTTACTTAAGACATTATATGTAAATAAGAAACTACCCCCCATTTGGATTCAAAGAAAATATTTATAAAAATAATTTTCTTTGGTTATTATTTACATGTAATGCCATTTAAGTAAATGACTAGATATTTTCCTATATTTATTTTATTTATTCATTTAAGACATTACATGTAAATAAGAAACTACCTCCATTTGGATTCAAAGAAAATATTTATAAAAATAACTTTCAAAGGAATCAAAATCTAAATTTTGGTCCGAAGAACAAAATCGACAGTTTTACAGATTTTTCGTTTTTGTCCCTTCATTTCACCTAACTAAAACTCTTTCTAAAATTTATTAAAAATCATATTTAGTATACTTTAACATATAGGAACAATTACAGAGACTTTAATTTTCCAAATTCTAAATTTTTCAAAAATCATATTTTCATGCCTTAGTCGAATTTCGCTAATATTCAACATATGAAAACTGAAACTACAATACACACTTGACACATATATCATAGTAGATATTAAGCACATGAATACATAATTAATATTTATAATCTCATATGAATTATATCATGGATATCACGCACAAGAGCCCCAAAATCACGAACCCTCTTCTATTCTATTCACTCGTTATGGTAAATAGATCAAATTATTCGCTAGTACCTCTGAATAACTTTGTGTTCCGATTTGTCGCGTCCACCGGAATAATTTCCCGTCAAGGAATCGAATGAAGCATATCTCAAAACTTTATAAAAAAAAAGTAACATATGGACACATTAATTTTAAAATAGGGAGCCACTTGTGATGACAAATCACATGCATATACGGACCACAACTTGACTTTTCTTCTATCCCTTGGTAATCCACGCAACTCTTGCGTGCATATGAAATTTGCTCATGATATACTTCCAAAATAAATCAACAATACTTCGACGTGGCTTTGATATGGATTTATGCTGCAACATGACCATATATATATAAAACTAATGCCAGTCCAAGACCAACGATCGACACATCGACCAAACAAGATAGTGGTCATCTTGATTCCTCCAATTGAATCAATAAACCTCAGCCAATATAGTTCCAAAGATATAACTGATAAAATAATACAGATTGTGGACGTAAAAACATAGAAATTCTTTCGGTAAAAAATACTTCTCAATGTATTATGTGATTTATGTGTTATTTAGTAATTATTCTGTTCAAAACTTTATTGTGATCGTTTTTTTTAAGACAACAAGGCCTGTAATATGGTAAAAAAATCGTAATAATGTGCTCACCAACTCTAGTAAGAAATTATATTAAACATGAAACAAAGAAAATCCCACAACACAAATCAATCTTAATTTTTTAACGTATATATGAGCAGCTTTTCTTTTCACTCCCAATTTATATTTTCCTTTATAATTTACGAAGGTATTCACCACTTGGGCTATATGGATCTTAGTTTCAGAATTAGTTCACAAAATAAAAAGAAACAATGTAACAAAATTTATCCTATAATAACTAAATATTTTGATATGTAAATAAATTTAACAAACTTGATCTTACTTGAAGATCGAAATAATAATTTTCCAAACAAATGACTTAATCATACTATATTGAAGTCAACATAGTTATCACTTCAACTAATCATTTAGTAATGGAAAAGTTAAGTATTTTGAAGTATGCAAGAGGCAAGAAGCTGCATGATAATCTTTTTTTCAAAAGAGAAGACAAATTTATTTATGAGAATAATAATTAGAAACGTCTCATAAAAAAATATGCAAAACATGACTCGACATCGTGATCTAGATTTTGAGAACGAAGATTCAAGTCACAAGAGACATGATTAAACAACTGACTTGTTCTTTTGTGGACTTTATTTAATAATGACTCATTAGAATAATAGTGTTCTTATTTTTTTCCATCCTCGAATTAATTTTGATTATATCAAATTAATTTTTCAACAAAAATTTTCTGCGCAAATACAAAATTGAACTCGATTCGTTGAGCAAAAAATAAGTTTTGTCACCCGAAATAACCAATATTGTCAGTATTGAGCTTTACTTTAGATGCAAGGCTTCAACAGATGCAGATAGGAATATAGTGAGAGGAACATGTGCACTTATCATTTCTATCAAAAAAAGGAATATAAGTCCATTAAATGAGAGAGAACCTATAACCTGTGCATGCAATAAATGTAAAAAGGTAACAAAACCCTGGTACAAATTGATCATATCATTTGGATTTGATGGCTTGAGTCATTAATTTAGTCCGAATTTATTTTCGTGAGTGCTAGTAGCCCTAAACATCGGTGAAATTCTACCTTTAAACCCCCCAAAAAAATTGGTTAGATCATTGCAGGGCGATCATCAACAAATAATGGTGGTGTTTATCGGGCGGCATCACTTGCTGGCTAGTCAATAATCAATAAGTATAATAAATATTTATAATAAGTAGCATTTATAGTTCATATATTATGTACTACTAAAATAAATTAGTAGGTTTACTAAACATCATTAATAATACATTAAATATAAATAGGTCACCACCACATCTAAGTTATGATTTCTTGTATTACTATGCAATGAGAAAAGGAACAAAAAGAAGTGGGAAAAAAATGTAAAAGTGAAAAAAATAATAATAAAAGGAACACATGGGAAGAAGATAAAGAAAAAATATACAAAAAAATGTGTGAAAATGATAGAATAAATTAATGATATTTTTTTGTATTTATTACATTATTTACTTATGCAATCTGTCCGCTACTGCATGCATTAACTTTTGAGCACAAAATGAAAAAAGAAGAAGAAGATAAAAACAAAACGATATGAAAATGGCCACGTTACTAGCCTCCATTACAGCTAAGCACACATCATTCATATGCCAAGATTCGTAGAACTACCCTTTAATGTACATTATGTATATATCTTCTTTGTCCATCTTATATACATATACACACACACACATAATATTATTGTCCTTCCATTTCTCAAAGGGCGTTGATCAGACATGGGTGGATCCTCCATTCTTAACGAGTACAAGCCTGTCATGGCCATGGTGGTGGCGCAGAGCGTCTACTCCGCCATGGCTCTCACCGCCAAGGCAGCTCTCGCAGAGGGCATGAGGCCCATGGTCTTTGTTGTCTACAGGCAGGCCATTGGCACTGTCGTCTTGACCCTCTTCTCCATTATAGCTAAAGGGTACCTACGTTAAGCATCTCTCTCTCTCTCTCTCTCTCTCTCTCTCTCTCTCTCTCTCATGATTAGGAGATGATGCTCTTATATATGTATGCTTTCTATGGATGTGCAGAGGGATTCTGAGGCAAACGAGCTTGAGCGTTAGAGCTTTCTGCATGGTGGCCGTGGCTACATTTGTTGGGTAGATATACATATATATATATAGCACTCTTCGACCTGCATCTCCTAAATCAAAATTTAAGGATTTATATCTATGATGTATATATATTTATATAGTTGCACCCTGAGCCAGTACTTCTACTACCAAGGACTGAGCATGGCGTCTTCATCAATGACAACAGCCATGACCAACACAGTGCCGGCGATCACATTTATAATGGCCGCCACCGTTGGGTAATTCATCTTCTGTCACTCTTTTTGTACTTTCATGACTCTCTTCAATCATAATTTTATTAATTTTTATATTTTAAGCTTGTATTTATTTATCACTAATCAAGGCTGTGCTAATGTGTTTTCAGAAAAAAAATATAATTTTTCAAGTTACTTTTCTATTTGAATTATAATTGATGACATAACGATAGATGAGTTCCATTTGTTAGATATTTTTTCTTAAAAAATAATATAAATGCAAATTATTTACCTTTTCATAATAGACACTATTTTTTAAAAAAAAATCCCTTCTCTATTTTGCACTCATAAGATTAATGGAGATCAATACAAATAAAAGGCTAGCTAATTAAATTCACCCCTTAAACACATGTCATAGTACAACACAATTAATTCAGAAGATGAATTAAATGATCGTGTGAACTGATAATTTATTTATTGTATGAACTCAAATTTTAGTTGTTTGATGTTAAATATATAGTTATAAATTTATTTCTTTGAAGGTAATATTTTATTTTAGGAAACTGGAGTTAAATGATATTATAAAAGTGAATGATACAACCAGGTATTTAAAATTGAATGGTGAAAATTTCAATTCCAATAATGTGAATAAGTTGAAGATTTATACAAATGTGAAGATAATATTTTATTTTAGGGAGATTAATGAAAAATATCATGATATATTAATGCGGCTTGAGCGTGTGACGTAAGCAGCTACTTAGGCATGTGGAGTGCAAATGCCACCTGAAGGTTGAGGATTGAGAAGCTGGAATTTTTAATGAAAAGTCTAATTTGTTTGCTTACACTAAAAATGTGGGAATAATTTCTGACGGAATGTTTTATCTTTCTAATATGAACGTGTATATAATAATCTATAGATAATAAATTCGTTGTTTTTTTATAAACAATAGAAATTGTTTAAGGAGAGAGGAAAATTGATATGGATTTTTTTCTATTTCTCTTATCTTCAAAAAATTGTTTTGTTTGGTTCAATTTTAAACTAAATGAAAAATCTATTTTAACAAAACCAAAAATTAGAGAAGTAAACAAAAAATAATTAAGTAGCACATCCATTATTTTCATTAGGTATAAAATTTGGTGAAAGTGCTATCTACTTAAGTATGTAACATCATATTACTTATCTTATGAATTGTAGGATGTTGAGTATGAGATAGATCTAATAATTCATAACAAACTCTTTAAGAGAGAGAAGATCTTATATTCATCGTAAATTTAATATCTTATGATGGATAAAATAAGTAGTACGGTGTTACTTAGCACCTTCATTATTTTCATTAGGTATAAAGTTTAATGAATATGCTACTTATTTAAGTAGGTAACACCTTACTACTTATCTTATCAATCGTAGGATGTTAAGTATACACTAGATTTAATAAATTAAAAAAAAACTTTTTGGAGAGAGAAGATCTTATATTCATCGTAAATCTAACATCTTATGATAGACAAGATAAGTAGTATAGTATTTACTTATTTAATTACATAACACCTCCATTATTTTCATTAAAAAATAGAGTTTAATGGAGGTACTACCTACTTAAGTAGGTAACACCATACTCATAGGATGTTAAATATACGGTAGATCTAATAACTTATAATAAACTCTTTAAAAGAGAGAAGATCTAATATAAATCTAATATCTTATGATGAACAAGATAAGTAGTACGGTGTTATCTATTTAAATAGGTAACACCTTTATTATTTTTATTAGTTATAAAATTTAACTGAGGTGCTGCCTACTTAAGTAGGTAATTAACACCATATTACTTATCTTGTCAATCATATGATATTAAGTACGGTAGATATAATAATTTATAACAAACTCTTTAAGAGAGCGAATATCTTATATTCATCATAAATCTAATATTTTATGATGGACAAGATAAGTACTATGATGTTACATACTTACTTAGATAGCACCTCCATTATTTTCTTATGTGTATGAGTTAAAAAATTTATGTGTTTAAAGTTTCAGTTAATAGATGAAAAACCAGCACAATTTTTGGTTGTTCTGTTTTTCGTTATTTCTGCATAATTGTAGATATGGAGTAAAGCATTAAATCTCTATTCTATCCTATTTTACATGCAATCGACATTTCTAATTAGAATGTTCTCCTTACATTACATATTTTTCCATGTGAACTTTAATATCTAAAAGTTAATTATCTATGACTAATTTAATCTAAAAATATATATAATCTTCTTCTTGTAGATTTCTGTGTTCATAATTAAATTTCAGAATGACTTTGCACAGGAATAACATATTATGCTCCAAAAATTACAGCTTTTAATTGTTTTGCAGCTATGAGAAAGTAAGATGCAACATGAGAAGCATGGCTAAGGTTCTTGGGACAATCATCTGCGTAGGAGGTGCATTCTGCATAACATTTTTCAGAGGTCCACGAATCCTGAATACGAGTTCTCAGAATCTAATCAGAATGACTTTGCACAGGAATAACATATTATGCTCCAAAAATTACAGCTTTTAATTGTTTTGCAGCTATGAGAAAGTAAGATGCAACATGAGAAGCATGGCTAAGGTTCTTGGGACAATCATCTGCGTAGGAGGTGCATTCTGCATAACATTTTTCAGAGGTCCACGAATCCTGAATACGAGTTCTCAGAATCTAATTCTACTTTTTGGTTCATCAAGTGAGAATTGGGTGCTAGGAGCCTTCTTCCTCATATCATGCTCCTTCTTCTGGTCAGTTTTGTTTATCATGCAGGTGATAAATCAGTATAAGCTCAAACTCTTCTGAATCTGAAATATGATATAAGCACAGTCTCTTACTGCTTTGCATGCGATTGCAGTCCTCAATTTGCAGGCAATTTCCTGATGCATTGTCACTAACAACTTTGATGAACTTTCTGGCAACCCTCATGTCAGCTTTGCTAACATTGTTCTTAGAGCAAAACTTGAGCGTTTGGAAGCTTACGTCTATGCTTCAGCTCTTCAGCTGCTTGTTTGCAGTAAGTGGTTGCATTCAGAAAACTGCATAGCTAAATGGCACATTTGTTTCAAATACAAAACTGACTTGAAGTAATCTGCAGGGAATTTTTGGTTCTGCAGTGAGCTTTTGCCTGCAATCATGGTGCATATCAATGAGGGGGCCGCTCTTTTGTGCACTTTTTAATCCGCTCTGCACTTTAATCACTACAATATTGGCCTCCATAATGCTCAGAGAGAAACTATATGTTGGAGGGTAAACTTTCACATCTTTAATGAGTTTCTCAGATTGAGATTTAGATGTCTTCTTTCTTTCTTCCTCGCAAATTTGAAGTTGCTGACATGATCTCTTCTTCTGTTCATCAGCTTGGTTGGTGCAGTGGCCATTGTTTGCGGTCTGTACATAGTGCTGTGGGGTAAAGCTCAGGACTTTGAAACCAAAAGCAATCCGCAGGCAACAAATAATTTGGAGGAAGAGACGATTTCAGCAGACAGGAAACTGTGTGATGGGGATCTAAGCAAACCCCTTATGGCCGAAACAGCAAATAATGTATAATTAATCTGTACTGAAGTCTGTAGATCAACACTCATTCTTGTTAATCAATATTTTTTTTTTTGCTACTGATAGACAATATAAAGATCAGCGATTACAAAGATATGAGCTCTGTGTGTGGAGAGGAGAGCTCAAAAAATATATATATACATGTCGTAGGTTGAGGAGACTAATGGTGTGATTACAGACATTATGAGATTAAATATCTTCTTTTGTTGAGAAGGATATAAAAGAAGACTATTTTTCAGACAAAAAGTGACAGAATTGAATGCATTATTAGTTTTCTGATGTTTCATTTATGGAGATTGATGGTACGTTAGACACATAGGACCTGCAGAAGAAGATAATTTAGCAATGCATATATGTGACGATGAAGAAGCTAATACTTGTAAAGAGACTGGACACCTTGTGGACAGGATAAAAGAGCAAATATCATGACCATAGTTAGTATCAAAATTTAGTTGTTGATTTTTTTTTGTTAATCTGGTTGTTGATTTAATTGGATGACAAAGTTAGGTCCCATATTATATTTTCTTAAAGGAGAATTTTAACTAGCCATTGCCAAAAACAAAGGACTTTGTAGATAATGTCTGATAACTATCATACCAAAATATACTATTGCTTGTAACTAATTTATCCAAAAAATGATAACTATCGTACCAAAATATACTATTGCTTGTAACTAATTTATCCAAAAAATATTCAGGACTTTATTGGCTTCACGTAAAATATGTAGAATTTTTCGTTTAAAAGAGGTCTCGAGTTCAAGCATCCTGCTTTTTCATTAGGAGCTTCACCAATCATAGTTAGGTGTCCGACCCGGACGACACATATTAGTCGAGTACTAGTAACCCCGAATACTGTGGTACAATCCAAAAAAAATATGTAGAATTAAATTTGATTGACATAATTAAATAGCTTGACTATATTCCAAACTCGATAAAAGTTAATAATTTTATATTCGATTTTTTGAGTCGTCAATTTGATCAAGATTTATTTTTTCGCTCTCGCTCGAATAATAAATTAGTGCTAATGATTCTGAATATTAATGATTTTAAATAAAAGAAATGCACAATATGAAAATCCTGGAAAGAGGTTGTCATGTCATGTTTGACAAGTTTTGCAAACACTACTCCAAAAGAGCTGCATTAGATTACCCCATAAGGAGTAATCTAAAAGCTTTTTTTTTTATTAAAAGAGCTGCATTATACAACTCATAGATCCTAAATTCACCGTATATATAAATGATTAATCTCTTTATTCTCGATGTAAACGTATATGCGTGATAAATAGATACATATGTGCATACTGTTGCAAAAAAAATGGATATTTTTAACAGTGCCACCATCCTACAGACAAAAATTTCTTTTATATAATATACTTTTTAATATTTTGCATAACATGAGAAGGAGCGAGGGGGGAAATAATCCCAGAAAATAAATACTTTTAGTGTTACATTCATGTTTTTTCAAGATAATAAAAAAATGAATTTAAGTAGGGTATATATATACGTGAGATCAGTGCATCTTGACCGTTATAATCCACATTTATTAAATGAGTATTCTAGATGTTGACTCAAATATTAATCTTGATCATTAAAGACATTATGACGGTCATGATGCATTGATCTCACCGTGAGATCACAATATTGATCTCACACTAATTGTCCTATATATATATATATATATATATATATATAAAGAGTGTGTGGCTATAAATTATAGTAGTTCATTTTTTTATTTTTATATAAAATTGTTAGTGTGAATCTATGAGCACAAATTCATATTACGATATTTATATATAATATGAGTAAAAGTGAACAGCAATATAATTTATAATGCTACATAAATATTATATATTATATATAATGAAAAGGAGAAATATTATAAATATTTTCTGTTGGTCATTGTTTTAAAACTATTAAACACAAAATGGAAGTCATGGGCCCTCTTTGGATGCATCATGATATATGCAATTTCATTGTGTAGCGAGTTATTTTGGACCTAATGGTTATACATCACATTTCTCGTGACTGTAGTTGTAAAAACAATTTGTTTGGGAACATATGCAGAGTGATGAGAAGAAAACACACACAAACAAAAAGGATATTAATTGTAAAGTTTTTATTTCAAGCATTTGAGAGGGTCCTCAAGCTGCCCCCTGGCCCTGGAACATTGTATACCTCTCCTCCTTTTTGTTTTATGCTTTGTTTTCTCGATCGCGACATTTTGAACATTCAAGAAAAAATTAATTGGATACCTTGAAAATATGCTGCTTATCATCTATCACCTATGCACCAAGAGATTCGATCTTTTTTGTTTTCGTTTGTCAACCCAAGATATTTCTTCTTCAGAGAAAACAGTGCTTCATAGGACAGTTTCAAAGAATGTCAATCACACCCTTATTATCTCTTTTTTCACTTTTATTTTATTACACAATTTACTTTTATCTGTCAATTTTTTAGAAATAATATTTTAATTAAAATTAGTAGTGAAAGTGATTTGGATCGAGATTCTCAAAATCTCGATTATAGCTCTTAAAATCGCACGATTTTACGAGTTTAGGGTTCAAACCAAGTGAACTCGATTCAAAATTGAAAGTCTAGTAAACTTGAATAGACTCTAATGTTAACTCGATAAACTTGGTAAAATCAATATACTTGGGTAGACTCTAACATGAACCCGATGAGTTAACTTAACTTTGTATTTATATAATTTTTGGATATAATTTAAAGGAAAAGTAAATAAAATGAAGGAAAATTAGGAGAAATGATTTATTTATGGAATTTCCAATATATGAAATATTTGTAAGTTTATGTTTTCTATGAAATATTAACGAATTTAGCTTGAAAATATTTTTTTTATAAAACTCCAAATGAGAATGATGAACCATGATTATGTTTTGTTTATTTTTAAAAGTATAAAATATAATATCTTTGTAGATTATAATGTCATATAAAATTATTTATGATTAATTCTTTTAGTACACATTACTATTTTTATTTTTTTTTGAACCTTGCACAATGCACATAAACTCTACGGGTTTATATCTCGATTTTACAACTCGAGTTTACCAAACACAAAATGAGTTTATGTAAACTCTCGAGTTTGAAAATCTTAATTTAGATCTTATAAATTTCTAAAAAAAATCACCCGATATTTCTAACTTTTTTTAAAAATTCATGTCCTTTTGAGTAATGATCAGTAGTGATTGATGAGTTAATCTCTTGATTCTCGTTGTTAATCCAAGCACTAGATAATCTAAAGGTATTATAAACTCTCTCTTCAAGTGTTGTTGCATCTTATTTTCTATCCTTCTATAGCAATATAAAAGCACTTAAATTCAACTCCTTATTTAATGCAAATGGATGAACTCCATAGATCAATGACCTCCCAACTTATTGCCACAATAGATCGTTTCTCATGAATCGATCCTTAGGAGTTCACACATACTTAAAAAAATGAAAGAACAAAAGTAGTATTTCATTTCTAATCTATTCAATTCGTATAACACATAAGAAGCACTGCAAAAATCATAAAGAGCAATAAAAAAGGAATATAATGTATTATAAATGTAACATCCAATAATTTTATATTATTTAAAATAAATATTAAAAATGAAAGATTAAATATTATTGTTGCAGTAGGAATTCCTTCTTTTAGCTTGAACCCACGATTGAAACTCTGGGTCATGTGATATTTAACATAATTTGATGGAATTAAGCTAGAATCGACCTAGTTCTAACCGTAATTTTACATGCCAAACGGAACTAAAATCTATCGAAACATAGGTCATGAAAACTAAAATATTTTGGATATTCTTAATCCTAGAATCTCATGGATCATATTCAGGAATTATTATTGAATCTCAAGTCTTTTAATCAAACTCCAAGATGAATCAATAACATCATAATCCATGACTCCATTAATATTTTTTATTTAAATAATACTAGAAACTAAATAGGGTTTCTATATCTTTCAACATGCTTCTACTTTTTTTGTTTCTCATGGTCTGTCTTTGTCCCGTATCTTCTCACTCCAGGGATTTGGTAAAATTTCACTCTAGCAGGCAATTAAGCCACATTTATCTTCTCTTTGTTTTCCTCTTTCGTCTAGCCGACAGCAAGGAGTCAAACTGTGAGAAGATACAAATCCTTTCAGAACCCACAACACAATTATATTATATTATATTATCCTATAATTTGTATTATATTAATAGTTACATGAATAACTTTTTTTTAAGAAAAGGTTCATAGATTAATAATCAGGATACGACAGAGCCGTGATAGTCCAAATACAAAAGTTCTTCAAGGCCCGGAGGAGGACCTGATTCCCAAAAAATATCAGCTACAACCGATCTACCTAATTTGGCAAGCTTATTTGCTGCCCTATTAGCCCCTCTAAGACAGTGGTTACATTCAAAAGATTCAAATAAAGTAGTAAGGTGTAAAATATCCGCAGTGATGTTCCATAGCTTCCAAGGCGCGTGGGATTTGCGTGTGATAATATCCACCAACATCTGTGAATCTGAGTCCAGTACAATGTTGCGATAACCTTTCTCTACTGCCATGCGAAGGCCGGCGAATGCTCCCCACGCTTCCGCCTCCAAGGTTGAAGACATGTCCCGCCTCAACGCATCTGCAGCCAAGCATAAACCAAAGTTAGTTCCAATTAGAAACCCTGCTCTCCCCCAACTCCCCTCCTTGATGAAAGATCCATCAGAGTTAACTTTAACTCTGGAGGGGGATGGAGGCTCCCACTTGACCTCTAGTTGGTCTTGGGGGGTATGTATTGCCTCAGGCAGATGAAGTGTTGCGAACTCATTAAAGCCTGCCAAAGTTCTTGCCCGCAATGTAGGAACGGTTGCCAACATGGACTTAAACATAGCGTCATTCCTCATTCTCCACAGTCCCCAAAGAGAGAAAGCAAACAGAGATAATAATTTATATTTAGAATTAGAAGATAGTGATGAACCCTCCTGGACCCAACTGCCAGTGTGCCAAGTATCTTTGAACTGAAAGGTGTAAGAAACCTGAGCCTCAAATAAAGACCAAAATTCAGTAGCCACAGGACAAAGAAAGAAGAGGTGAGATATTGATTCGGGGCTTATTCCACACAGAGGACACACAGGATTGATGCTAGCATCAAATCTTATCAGAAGGTCCTTTGTAGGAAGCCTATGGTGTTGGAGTTTCCATAAGAACACATGTATTTTAGAGGGGACCTTAATTTTCCAGATTGTCCCCAAAGAGAGAAAGCAAACAGAGATAATAATTTATATTTAGAATTAGAAGATAGTGATGAACCCTCCTGGACCCAACTGCCAGTGTGCCAAGTATCTTTGAACTGAAAGGTGTAAGAAACCTGAGCCTCAAATAAAGACCAAAATTCAGTAGCCACAGGACAAAGAAAGAAGAGGTGAGATATTGATTCGGGGCTTATTCCACACAGAGGACACACAGGATTGATGCTAGCATCAAATCTTATCAGAAGGTCCTTTGTAGGAAGCCTATGGTGTTGGAGTTTCCATAAGAACACATGTATTTTAGAGGGGACCTTAATTTTCCAGATTGTTGTCCAGGTTGGCCTTCCAAGTTCCTGCATGTTGCTAGACTGGCGACTAATCGAGTAGTAAACATAACGAGTTGTGGCTCTACCATAGGTGTCATATGCCCAACACCATCTATCATCATTGGCATGAGCAGGGATATACATAGAAGCAATAATTGAAGTTAGAATAGGCCCAAACATGTCATGCAATACCGGCAAGTTCCATTGCTGCTGGCAAATGAGTTCACTTACATGCATATTAGAGGTCAACATATCAATATTCAAGAAAGTAGGCTTAAACTGCAAAGGAGTATAAAAAATCCAGGAATTCCTCATTACATCAGTATTAGTGCCAGTACCTACATATCTTTTGATACCATGTTTTTATTTCTTTAAGGGTATGTAATAACATTCTCCAAGACCAGGTGGACTGAAGGGTGGAAGTACATTGATTCTAGGGGTGTATTTTACCATATTTATTTAGAACCAATTTGACCTAGGGAGACTCTTCCTCTTGAAGTACCCTAAGAACTAATTTTGCTTGTAGGGCATGCCTAATCATCTTAGGGTTTTTTATGCCTAAAGAATGACTTGGCATGGAGTTTAAGACAGATTTTATGAGCACAACTCTACCAGCCATGTTGAGGGATTTCAGTTTCCACCCTGAAATTCTAGAGGCCACCTTGTCTACTAGAAGTACCTGTTTGGATCTAGGAATGTATTCGTAGGAGATCAGGGTGCCTAAATAATGAAAGGGGAAGGACCCCACCTTAATATCTAAGGCCTGTTGGATTTGCACTCCTTCTCCTGTTTCCCAATTTAGGTGGTAGGTATATTTTTGACTTTCTGGGATTTACAATTTGGTTTGTGAGGATGTGATAGAGTTTCATTATCTTCCTGATCTCCCTGCAGTTTTTAACANGTTTCCCAATTTAGGTGGTAGGTATATTTTTGACTTTCTGGGATTTACAATTTGGTTTGTGAGGATGTGATAGAGTTTCATTATCTTCCTGATCTCCCTGCAGTTTTTAACAATGGCATTCATACAGATGATGAGGTCATCGGCATATAGTAGGTGGCTGGCAGAGTAGGTCCCTATAGAATAAGGGGTGAGTGAACCTGAAGCTACTGATTGATTCATAATGGATGATAGCACCTGGGTAATGAGGATAAACAGGTATGGTGACAGTGGGTCACCCTGTCTAATGCCTTGTTGACTATTAAAAGGGTGTGATGGTTGTCCATTGATTAAGCAAGAAAAGGTAGGTGACCTAACACAAGCCAAGACCCAATTAATGAACCTATCTGGGAATTTCATTATTATTAGAACCTTTTCCACAACATCCCAAGATACTCTATCAAAGGCCTTAGCCATATCTGCCTTAACTAACATACCATTCTTTGTTCCCCTGACTATGGAGTGTGCAAGTTCTTGGCAGATAAGGATATTATCATGGATGGTCCTATTTGCTACAAAGGCTGATTGAGCTGGGTCAACAATTGCAGACAATACAAGTTTTAATCTTGTTGCAAGAATCTTAGCAACTGCTCTATAGATGTTGTTGCACAGGGATATAGGTCTATAATCATTTACAGTATTCAGGGTGCTATTCTTGGGTATGAATATTAGGTTAGTTTTAGCTCATTCCCTCGGCATAAGACCAGTGTTAAAGAAAAGGAGGATTTCCTTTATAATAGTGTCCCCTATAATATCCCAATAATTTTTGTAAAATTCCAACGTGAACCCATCATGCCCAGGAGCCTTACCTGGGGGTAAAGACAAGAATGAGGACTTTATCTCCTCTGGTGTGATGGGGGCCTCTAGGTATTCTTTATGTGCTAAAGATATATTTGGAAGGTTTGGCCAGTGTTCTATATTAATGGAAGGTTGTTCAGAGTTCAACCATAAGCTTTTGTAGTGTGTGACAAACTCCTGACTTATGTCCTCTTGTGTGGTCAGGATATTGCCAGATGTTGAGGTTAGATTACCAATTTCATTTCTCTTTTGCCTCATCATGGTACTAATATGGAAAAACTTAGTGTTTTTGTCCCCCTGAGTTAACCATTTTACTCTAGACTTAGACCACCACTTTAGGCTGATCTGCCTAAGTAAAGCAGCATGCAAATGATATAAATCTCTCAGTCTCCCAAGGTCCTGTGTGTTTAATCCCTGTTGAGTGTCTTTAAGTTCTAACTTAGTGATATCCTCCTTGACACCCTGTGATCTTTGCTCTAAATCCCCTAGTTTATTCTTGTTCCACAGTATTGTTTTTTCTTTTACCGACTTTAAAGAGAGGTGTAAAGGAGTATTATGGGTTTTAGAAGCCCAGACTTGTTGCACTATATTCCTAGCTTCAGGGTAATCAAACCAAAATAACTCATATTTAAAAGGTCTAGGTTTCCTAGGTGATGAATTAGCTGTAAATAGCAAAAATCTTTCTCATATTAAATTAGCAATGAAATCAACTACATAATTTACTTCACGGTATGTGTTCTTAAATGTTATAGAATCATAAGAAGCCAAAATGGATATGTAGTATGAGATGATATGCTTGATTCTCGGACATATCATTTATTTATGTAGAATGTTGATGATTATTGTGGAATCACATTCGATAATGAGTTGCTTAAATCCTTTATTGTGTAGCAGATGAAGCCTATTCCTTACGACCCAGGCTTCTACTTCAAGCACCATGCCAAATATCCTATAATCAACACTTGCACATAGAAAGTTGTTATTAGTCTCTTACAACAAAACTTATCCCTCCCACCTCCTCTTGGCTGGTGAAGGAGCCACCCGAGTTGAATTCATCCAACCGAAAGAAGGTGGTTTCCATTTGAGCAGTGTACTAATAGTGATGATTTTTTCTTAGATAAATGGAGACTTATATAATCATTATTTGATGCGAAGGCCTTCTTCCACAATCTAGTATATGAAGGAGGGGCCATCTTGCACTCTCTTCCGACGAGAAGAAAGAGAGGAGGACCGATTTGTTATTTCTTTTTATTTTATTAAATTTATATTTAAAAGATTAATTATCATTATATGTAGATCACAACATTTTAGTGGGTTAATTTTAAAATATATTAATATCGATTAAAAAGACTATTTTATTATAAAGTATAATTTAAAGATAAAACTTAATAAAGTAAAGTTGGGTATTAGTATGGGAATTGGGACAAACAAAGAGAAAATTATTAGTAAACCTCAAAGCAACGGTAGAATAGTCCATATAAAGACTAGGACGTGTGGCATTGGAGTCCTCACGCGAAACCTGTGTTGTGTTTATATAAACCAATCAGGTGGTGACCAATTAAGCGTCTAATTTGCACATATCTCATCAAGACAACTGCAAATTAAAGTAAACATGCGTGGCTCCTCCATCTCCACCTCCTGCGGCTGCTTCTGCTTGGAAGAGTACAAGCCAGTCCTGGCCATGGTGGCCATCCAGTCCATCTACGCCGGCACGTCTCTCTCGGCCAAGGCAGCATTCACTGAGGGCATGAGCCCTTTGGTCTTCGTCGTTTACAGGCAGGCCATTGCAGCTCTCTTCCTGTCCCTGTCCATGCTCCTAACAAAAGGGTAAAGTTGTATAGGATCTATCAATCTATCCGCTAGCTAGATCAATCCTTTCATTTTTAAGATCTGCTAAGTATCTACAACTGTGATGTACGTTCAGAGGAATCAGAAGTCTAAGGCCAATGGGGCTGGGGATCAGAGGGTTCTCCATGGTGGCCTTGGCTTCCCTTACTGGGTAGGTCTAAGTTTTAGTTCCTCACATCACGTTTAGTTCTAATTCTGTAGTGTTGATCGATCTGCATGGTGCAATATCTGTGGCATGCAGTTCGACCTTGAGTTTGTACTGCTACTTCATGGGGTTGCGGCTGACATCGTCGTCTGTGGCCACGGCGATGATTAACTTAGTTCCACCATTCACGTTTGCCATGGCAGCATGCTGTAGGTAATTTAATTTAGTTAACAGTTGAGGATTTCCATTCATTAACAGCTATGTATATAAATAGTTCCATTCGCTAATTGTGCCAAAACGCTTCAACTCTTTGTCTAAATGGATATATATGACATATATAATATTATCTATCCATGCATCCTCAAAATATTTATTCAACTATCAACAGTTGCAACTTGCAATATCACCAAAATTGAGTTCCATGATGTTCGTGATATTATAGATATATAATTATTATTATTATTATTTTAGTTAACAGTTGAGGATTTCCATTCATTAACAGCTATGTATATAAATAGTTCCATTCACTAATTGTGCCAAAACGCTTCAACTCTTTGTCTAAATGGATATATATGACATATATAATATTATCTATCCATGCATCCTCAAAATATTTATTCAACTATCAACAGTTGCAACTTGCAATATCACCAAAATTGAGTTCCATGATGNATATATATATATATATATATATATATATATATATATATAATTTGATCGCTGTCAATGTGCCATGAAATGGTCAGTTAATTAATATATCATCCAATAGATCATGACTAGCTATACGAATGGTCGCACATAGCTCCAATGTCAATGAAGCTCTTGTCTGTGATCATTAGTATAATAGTAGTATTGGTGTCATACTGCATTATATAAATATAATATTATCTATCCATGCATCCTCAAAATATTTATTCAACTATCAACAGTTGCAACTTGCAATATCACCAAAATTGAGTTCCATGATGTTCGTGATATTATAAATATATTATTATTATTATTATTATTATTATTATTATTATTATTATTATTATTATTATTATTATTATTATTATTATAATTATTTTATTTTTGAATAGACATGGGATGTGTACTACGTCCTTTTATCACTTTTGTATTGTGATGTAAACTAATATTGTTTAGGATTTGTAGTGTAGAGAAAATAAGATGCAACGTCAGTGGCATGGCAAAGGTGCTTGGGACGATCATCTCCTTGGCAGGAGCTCTTTGCCTTACATTCTTTAGAGGCCCTCGAGTTCTCAATTTGGGGTTGCAAAGTCTCGACCTGTCCACAGATCCCACAAACAAGAATTGGGTGGTAGGATCATTTTTGCTACTTTTGTTTTGCAGGTACACATGCATTTGATCTCTGTTCCATAAAGAATCTGTATACTACTTGTGTATGTGTGTGTGTGCTTCTTATTTATCATTCTGCTTCTGCTTGCAGGAGGCAATTTGCAAACACTATCAACTTGAACCATTGTCTCTAGCAACATGGATGTGCTTACTATCAACCTTCATGTCGGCTGCGCTGACGCTCTTCTTCGAACCGAATTTAACTACTTGGAAAATCACTTCACTACTTCAGCTATTCAGTTCTTTGTTTGCAGTAAGCCAATCCACATAATTCTGAGTCAGCTCCTTGCATGCTTCACAAGTCCTTTTTGCCTTGTACTTGTTCCTTAGTTACTTATCTTACTTACAAGTAGCCAAGTAAAGTGACTTTTCCAATCAGGAAACTGACTGAAAAATATGCAATTTACAGGGAATTTTTGGTTCTGGTGTGTGTTACTACCTTCAATCATGGGTCATATCAGTCAGGGGATCCTTCTTTGCTGCAATATTTAATCCCCTCTCCAATCTCATTACTACAATCCTGGCTTCGATAATACTCAAGGAAAAACTATACGTCGGAAGGTAAAACTTTTATTCTTCTTCACTTCGTTTAGCATCGAACTTGAATTAATCATATATCAACATGATCACTACTTTAATTTCTGTTCTTTCAGCTTGGTTGGTGCTGTTGCAATTGTGAGTGGTTTGTACACAGTCCTTTGGGGTAAATCTGCTGATCTTGAGCCAAGTACCAAGTCACAACAACAAGAAGAAAATGATACAGAGGAAGCAACAATTCTGATGGATGCAAGAGATGAAGCACTTGGTGCTTTGAAGTCTGATTTAACAAGGCCTCTGATTTGGGAAAGGTTGAATAATGTTTAAATTCATGTTATGTGAAGGATTGCAATAAGAAGCTTCGGGTGACCATCTCATATAACTAATATTTGGTGCTTCCTATTTTGTAACTAAACTTACATATAAAATTTTGATTAGAAAAGTTGAAACTACATTTTTGAAATTAAATTATGAATTAATCTATCTACATTATTATTAAGGAAGAGATAAATGCATGAGGTTACAAGAGTGTCGCATATTCATAATGGAAAATTAAGAAAATAATAAGTATACTTTTTAAAGAATCATAACTAAAGTGAAATAAAAAAATTAACTTTTAAGTTATATTATTTCCAGAATTATTGTTTGTCTTTGCAAAAAAATAATAAAATAATGATTATTTGAAAAGAGTCCTATATCAAGTAAATTAATAAAATTTGAAATTTATTTAATAATATTCAGAATATTTGACACAAAAAAAGTAATAAAAGAGAGGTATATGCATGAGATCACTAAAATGTCAAACAAAAAAAAATTAATATTATTTAAATTATATATATATATATATATATAATTTTCATTTTAGAGTTTGATTTCAACTGTAAATAAAACAAAAATAACAAATGACAGTTATGATTTTAAAAAAAAATCATAACTGAAGTAAATTATGAATAATTATTTAAACAAAATTATTGTTTTTCTGGGAAAAAAACTTTATTTAAACAGAGTCCTAACTAAAGTAAATTTAAAAAAATTAAATTTAAATTAAAAATTAGTACATTAACAAATTAATAAAAAATAAACAACAAAAAGAATAATTAATTTTAAAGAATCAAGGTAAATTGAGAAATATTATTTGATTTTCTTTTTCTTCGGCCTGGAAAAATAAAAAGTAAACAAATACTAATTATTTTAAAAATCATAACTGATGCAAATTAAGTAATTTTAATATTTTAAATAAAAATAAAAGTACACCGACAAATTAAGGAAAAAAAAATTAAAAATATAATATAATCATTATTTTTAAAAAAATCAAATTAAATTAAAAATAATTATTTTCGAACTATTCTTTTACTGGAAAAAATAAAAAAATATAAAAAATTAATTACAAAGAGTTCTTACACAAAAGTAAATTATTAAAATTTTTAAATGTAATTTATTATTATTGTCCTCGCATTTGTTCTATGAAAGAAAGAAAGAAAGATAATTATAATTTTTAGAAGTCTTACTTAAGAAATTTTAAATTTGAATTTACTATTTTCAGAAATATTTTTCAGTGAAAAAATAAAAAAGATCAATAAAATAATATTCATTTAGAAAGGGTCCCAACTCAAGGAAAAAGAAATAAAATTTAACTTATTAGTATTTTATAATATTTATTTCGTGGAAAAAAGTAAAAAAAAATACTTCTAATGAAACCTAACTAATGCAATTGAAGAAAATATAAAATCCTAATTCAAATAAAATCTGCAATGTTAATGTACCATATTTTTCAGAAAATTTGTTCCTCGTAAAAATAAAAAAACTAACAAAAAGACCGAGATAAATGCATAAGAAAACAATAACCATCCACGCAATTCATACAAAATACAATTTTAATTATTATTTAATAATCTATATAATTTTGATTTTAAAGTTTGACTTCGACTAATTTCCAAAATTTTGAATTTAATTATAAAATATAATTTTTATTTGTTGTCGAATTTAAAATATATGTTATCATAAAATAAAATTTTATTAATAATTTATATAATCTTCTAATCAAATTTAAAACAAACAATAGTAGTAAATGCATGAGATCATTAAGTGCTTCGAATGATGCGATTCATTCATGTAAGATAATTTTTTTAATATTTATCTAGTAGAAATATAATAAAACATTATAATTTTAATGACTCGATAGTCAATTTTTTAGTTTTTTTATTAACTCTAATTATATTTTAAAATTTTAATTTTTATCTATTAGTTATACATTTATATTTGTTATGATTTTATTTATTTTAAAATACTAGAAAAATATATATGAATATAACAAGTAATCGTAATCCTAATAAAAACTTAATATGCAAGAAAGCAAGCATATATTCAGATAAGTATTTCGTTATTTTAGATAATGATTGGATGCTTATTTTCCTTTTTTCCCAAAATATCTAAACTTTTGAATTAAGAATTAATATCAACACTATTCTTATATGAGTGGTTTAAAATATTAATATTTTATTCATAATTTTAATTTTCAATATATGTTTGTCCACAAGATACTTCTTATTATCATCAATATTATTTAATATAATAATTACTGTACTCATTTTATTTTATTTTTATTTGTTAACATCTTTGCATATGAATTTAAATTCAAATACAAAAATGCAAAAATGATATTCGAATCGATTATGTTTTATTTGCTCAAGTCATAGCTTATTTGATATTTACACTTTAGGGCCTACTTTTATGTATATCATATTTTAAATGTCTTAGGGCCTATTTGACTTAGCTAATAAAAAATATATGATAAACACTAATGATAATAAGTATTTTAAGTGCTGATATTTATTTTAAAATATCAGTAATTACATGTTTGGATAAAAATGTTGATAATATTAATGAGTAATTGTAATATTTGTTAAAGTAAATATTGACTAAGATACCCTTAAAGTTATATGATAATAATATTGAAAAATATGAACAGAAGGATAATATAGTTGGTTAAAATTAATAAGCCAACAATTTTAAAAATATGCAGAGGACCTGTTTTTTTTTTCAACTTATAAATAGTTACCTAATAACTTATAAACATATTTTTTTAGTTATTAAACATGAAAATTTTTAAAATTTACTAATAAATAATTTTAATTTACTTATAAGCTTAGCCAAACAGGCTCTTAATTCTCTTTGTTTGTTTAAATTTCGTAGCCTGCCTATTCAGTGGAAGTTTTGCCTGAATACCATTTAGTTATAGCTAGACCCAACTCTATAGATGAAAGTTCCCCAATACCATTTAGTTATAACTAGTTTGGCTATTATAATAAAGTTGAGGAAATAATTTTACATTAGAAGGCATTACAAGGACAAATAAACGAATCCAAAAACTTTGAGGCACATGATGCATTAAGTCAGGGGCAGACCCACCTACACCTCGGGCCTCCCCCTCTAACTTTTCGGTATATAAAATATATATATGTATATACTAGTAGTTATAGTCAATAAATAAAATAAATATTAATAAATTGTCACAATTATCTAATTGACATAGTGGATAGGTGGTTTAGATTAATATTTAGAGGTCTAGAGTTTAAATCTTAACATCTCCTTTTTTTTTTTTTTGCAATTTATTGTTATATACTTTGGCCCCCCTAACTTTTTGGCCCCTCCTGTCTTTCCTTCTTGGGTCCGTCCCTGCATTAAGCTAAGAAGTTAACTACGGAAAATATGGGATACAATATTTTTTCAAATTTTTGATACTTTTGATACTACTATAGTAATACTGAAATTATTGTTAACAAAATTTAATTTAAAAATGGTAAAAAGTTAAATTATTTATTATGTTGCAACTAGAACCTGAACTCCAATGCATTTAGTTTAAGGATGGCAAAACTCTCCGAAGTTTGGGAATCCCCACGGGAAATCCCCGATCGGGACCCCAATTTTGGGAATTTTTTTCCCCGTGGAGGCGGGATGGGGGGCATAGTTCTCCTGCACCCCAATTTGGGGATCGGGGCGGAGGACATTGCCCCCGCCCCGCGGATATTCGATCCCCGCACATATATATACTTATTGAAATATTTTAAAATTAATTATATTAATATAACACTATTTAAGTAGTATTTATAAGTATTTATTCATAAATATAAATTATAATATTTAACACATATATGAATAATATGATATCTTTATGAATATTATTTTGTATTATCTTATTGCATGTTTTCTTTTTTTAAAAAAAAATGTTAAATTTCGGAGAATGGGGGTCCCAATGGAGGTTCGGGGATCCGTGGGGATGGGGGCGAGAAATTTCCCGCCATGGGGATTCGGGGCAGGGTGGGGACGGAGGCGAGTTGGCGGAGTCGAGGCGGGAGACATATCCCCCTCTCCGAATAGGGGCAGATGTCATCCCTAATTTAGTTATATAAATAACTATTTAACTATTAATTTATGCAATTTTGTATTTATCAGTGTGTTGATAGCACATATAAACTATTTTATTTGATGTTAACTTTAATACTAAAAAAAGTGTTAAGCTCTACATATTTAACCTCAATACTCACGTATTTATTTCGATCTTCAATCCAGATTAATTTGATTTTAAATGAAAAAAAATCTAAATTTTGTGTATTTTTCTAAATTTTCAAAGTTATTAATGAGAGGGCACATGAAAATGAACATGTCATTTTCCATGTTTTTGTACGCTCGAGTAATATTGTTCGACCTTTAAATTATTGTTTGAGTGCATGGTGTAAGTGCCAAGAAGCTTGGTAGCAGAATGGGCGGTTTCCTCGTGAAGGTTGTGGTAAGGAGAATTCCAATAGGAGGGGGCGATGATCTGAGTGCAATCTAGGAAGGAGATCCTCCAATTGGCGTTGCACATGTGGCGGTCGAGCCTTTCCCAGGTCCTTTACGCGTTGCACCTCGCCAAGTGAATCTCGGCCCCGAACTTCCCAAGTCGATGAGGCTACAAGTGTTTATGCATTTGCGAAAGCGTGAAGCTGCACTCGCGTTCACTAGTCTTTCGCCTGCCTTCTCAGAGGAATCAAGAGACTTGGTTGAAGTTCCCGATGAGTAGCCATGGTAGTGGGTCAATTGAAGATTGAAGCGAAGCAAGATAGTTCCATAACTCGGTAAAGCGCTGGACTTGCGGGTGTCCATAGATGCCACTCAATACCCATGTGATGCTGCCTTGTGACACTCTTACAATGTAGCACTTGTTCGTGGTGAGCGAGGACATTGATACTGAAGTCTAGGCCTATCCATAGAACCCATATTCCCTAGAGAAGCCCCTGGCCTCAATCCTTTCTACTGGCACCACACCATGCATTTCCTTCGTTCATCACCTCAATTTGGGAGAACTCTCACCACTCATTCATAACTTGGCATTCTTCAAAAGCAAAGTGAATAACTGGAATCATTCAGTATTTGGAAATATTATCAAACGCAAACAATGTATTTTAAGGCGGCTCGCCGGAATACATAAAGCCCTTCAGACGCGGCCATGCAACAACCTTCAACAACTGGAAACACGCCTATCACAAGAACTCGAATCAATCCTCGCCCAAGAAGAGCTACTTTGGTTTCAAAAGGCCCGATGTGACTGGATCAAATATGGAGACAGAAACACGCAGTATTTCCACACCAAAACCATCATACAACACAAAATGATTAGAACCCAAGCACTATTAGACCCAAATGGCAACTGGATCACTGAAGACACTCAACTCCAAGCAATGGTTAATGTTCACTTCAAGGGCCTTTATGAAGACAATGAAGCTTCTTCTACATTTCACTTCCCAATGTCTTCCTTGTAAGGGTAGAAGCCAGACTTTCGCAGCTGGATGATCCGATCACTAATATGGAGATTGAGAATGCCATCTTCGCCATGTCTCCCTACAAAGCGCCTGGCCCAAATAGGTACCAAGCCATATTCTACCAACACAATTGGGCAACAGTTCAAGCTTCAGTCATAGCACATGTAAAAGGAATATTTGAGGAAGGGAGATCAGTAGCTTATGTCAACCATACCCTCCTCACATTAAATCCCAAAAGTTGACTAACCAAAGTCTATGAATGATTTCAGGCCATTTATCTTTGTGCAACATATCCTACAAATTGATAAACAAACTTCTTGCTACTAGACTACATGCGCACATGGACAACATTAGATCACCATACCAATCTAGCTTCATTCGTCGACATAGCATCTAAGATAATATCATCATCACCTAAGAAATGGTGCACTCAATGAGCAAGATGCAAGGGAAAAATCATTCATGTCAGTCAAAATTGATCTTGAGAAGACATTTGACAAACTAAGGTGGAGTTTTATACTTGACACACTAAAGGCTGTTGGCATATCGCCAAAGACTTGGTCCATCATCATGGACTGTATCACATCAACGAGCTTGCAAGTATTATGGAACGGTAGCCAAACTGCAGAATTCAACATGGAAAGGAGGATTCACCAGGGTTGTCCTCTCTCACCGTATATCTTTGTACTCTGTGTCGAGCGACTAAGCCACCTTATCCAACAGGTAGTGGACAATGGTGCATGGCACTCGATGAGAGCAGGCACCATAGGTCCCAAAATCTCACACTTATTATTTGTTGATGATATCATCTTATTTGCACGTGCATCAAAGACACAAATTCGGCTCATATTGGACATCCTCAAGCATTTTGGTGATGCTGCAGGAGAAAGGACAAACCTGAGTAAATCATTTATATTTTTCTCAAAATCAATCCTGCAAGACCCGAAAAACAAAATCCTTCACCTCAACTCCTTCAAACTTGCACAATCAATAGGACGATACCTTGACGTACACATACAAAATGGCAGAATGAAAAAAGAGCAGTTCTCACACTTTGTGAATCGCGTCCAATCAAGAGTTAGTGGATGGGTTGCAAGCACTCTATCCCTCGCAGGCCGAATAACATTAGTGTAGTCAGTCATTCCAGCAATTCCGAGCTATGCAATGCAATCTATGAAGTTGTCACTACTCATCACAAGGAAGATTGAGCAACTATGCAGAAATTTCATATGGGGTTGTACAAATGAAAATCACAAAGTCCATTTGGTTAAATGAAAAACAATGCTGCAACCAAAGAGCATGTGGGGGGGGTGCTTGGCCTACCAGACCTCACTCTCACTAACATTGTATCTTTAGCTAAATTTGGATGGGGATTGTTCACTAACCCATAGAGCTTCTGGGCGTAGGTCCTCAAAGGCAAATACACCAAGAGATTCAGCATAGGAGGCCGCCTAAATGCTCTACCTATTGACTCTTGGTTGTAGCGGAACATCACCAAAGCTTGGAACTTTGTCTCCTCCCAAGTACACTGGAAGGTGGGCAATGGCAATGCCATCAGATTTTGGAGTGACGTATGACTACTTGATGGCATACCTCTCATACAAAGAAGCACTATCCTACCCACCAATAGCAGAGCTTGATTCAACTATAGCTAATATGAGAAGCGACAATACTAGATGGAAATGGAACCTCATCGCTCAATACATTGGAAACCAAGATCTAATAATGTTGGCGGGAATGGAAACTTCACCAAACATATCCACCTGAGGATAAACTATTTTTGGCCGCATGAACCATCAGGAAACTTTAGCATCCGAACAGCCTGTAACATTCTTTCATGTAACAATGAGACGCGTGGGGACAAAATCTGGAGAATTATATGGCATTGGCCAGGTCCTCAGAGCACATGCCCAACTCTAGCGACTGCCCGAGATGTCGCTACCAACCAGAATCTATTTTGCACAACTCAGAGAGATTGCGATTGGGTGATGCAACTATGGCGATCCTCATCCCACCACAACTCAAGGTATCCTTTTTCATATTAAACTTCACTGACCGGTTACAATTCAACTTGCAGGTTCCCCTAGGCCTAGTTTGGCAAGTAGAACCGAAGGTTCTCCGGGTTCCGATGAATAGTTTGATTTGATAGATTAATTCTAATTTTGTTTGGATGAACTAAAAATGTAATGATTATAGATAAGTTCTAAGAGTGTTTAGATAAAAAGTGAGAACCAAAATTATAGAATATATATTTAATAATGATAAATTTAATTAGAATTTAAAAATTATAATAAGTAATATAAAATTAATATCATAAATTAATATTTTCATAAAAATAAGTTTTATAAAAATATATCGGCTAAAACTATTAAAAAATAATTATTATAAAATTAATGTCACAAAATATTATTCTAAAAATAATACTTCCTCAATTTTTTTTGTTTAAACAATTATTAANAATATATCGGCTAAAACTATTAAAAAATAATTATTATAAAATTAATGTCACAAAATATTATTCTAAAAATAATACTTCCTCAATTTTTTTTGTTTAAACAATTATTAATTATAATAATAAAACATTTGTATTACAAATTAGTTATAAGGTAATAAATTATTTCTTAAAAAATAAGTTTAAGTAATATAAAATTATTCCCGTGAATAATACAATTAAATAATTTATGAAATATATTATAATATCACATTTAAATTAATAAAATATTAACATAAAATAACTATATTATTAAGTTAGCATAAATCTAAATTATCTTTTAAAAATATAATAAATAATTTATATTATAAATTAAATATAAGATATAATATTTTCTTACGATTTAAGTTTAAACTATGAATCATGTAAATAAAATTAATTTATAAAATGTCTATTAAAAAATATAATGAAATAATTCTATAATGTATTATTAAGTTAATATAAAATTAAAAAATATTTTTTAAAAGTAGAATTTTCAATAAAGAAAAAAATTAAAACAAAATTTAAAAAAAAGGAGCAGCATTAAATGTTGCCTTTGCTGCAGAACCATCTGGAACCGAAGGCTGGAACCTTAGGTCACGTGATCCTGAGGTTCCAGCATTTGGTTCCGTACCTGATTCTTCAAAACGTCACATCGTTTGGAGAACCGGGTGGAACCAGAGCTAAGGAGGTGGCGGACTGGCCACTCATCTTTGGTATTACATGTTGGCATATATGGCATTGGAGAAATGAACTCGTCTTCAATAGCGACAATGACCCTCTGTCATCACCAACACTCACAATATACAAATTCGTTCAAACCGTCAAGACAACAACAACACTAGAAGGGACCCACAAAATGACAACACTAGAATTTGGCAAAGACCACAACGAGGATGGGTCAAATGTAATGTAGATGGAGCATCCACAACAACAACAAGCAAAAGGTGAGCCGAAGTAGGTGGACTGATCAAGGACCACGATGGACAATGACTAATAGGATTCCACCGTATAATTGGGCCAGCCAGCAGCATGGAAGCAGAGTTTCAAAGAGCATTTAACGGCCTTGAGCTCGCATGGAACAATGGCTTTAAATGAGTGATCCTTGAATCTGACTATGAAGTAGTTGTCCAAATGCTCACAAACCACACACCAACGGCGCCCACATTGCCGACTGTTGAATCTAGGATCCCGAGAGTGTTTTGATGATCATAAATTTGTAAGGGAACTTAGTTTGTACTAATGAACTTGTTGAGTTGAATTCTGTAACAGGGTATTTCAGGTTCAGCATATGAAAGGTCGACCAATACTAAAAGAATGGATGACCTATGCACATGGAAGACATTTCAGAAGAAGCATGTGTGCAGCGGTCGTCCTAAGAATATAGAGAGGCCGACCGATTTTGAAGGAGAATGTATGAGAAGAGGGATCATAGGTTGACCGGTCGACCAGAGATAAAGGAAGGACGATCGAAATAAGAGGTTTAACTGGAGAGGTCGCCCGATGATGAGGAATGGGCGACTGAAGGCAACATCCTTATTACCAGAAGATGGAGAACGAGAGGTCCTAGGAGAAGTAGACGCTCAGAGAAGACTTAGCCGAAGAAGGAGTCTTGGCTAGGCAGAGAAGAGGTCTCAAGGCAGACGACTAAAGTTTTGAGGATGAAGGGAATGGTCGTCAGAAGGGCTCAAGGTGGAGACACTGGACGACCAGTTGACTGCCAAGGCTGAGAGTGGACGTCTAGAGGGCTCAAGGTGGAGACAGTG